>CM050169.1:470000-472500 GCA_027410445.1 Discoglossus pictus
TTCTTCTCCTCCCTTCTCTTCTTCTTCTTCTCCTCCCTTCTCTTCTTCTTCTTCTCCTCCCTTCTCTTCTTCTTCTTCTCTTCCCTTCTTCTTCTTCTTCTTCTTCCTTCTTTCTTCTTTCTTCCTCCTATCCCCATTCAAACATTCTTGCTTTATTTCCAAGTGTTCTTCAATAGAGGATATTTTTAAGTCTTTAACTCCAGTGATAGCTTAATCTAAGCCGGTGACTTCTGAGATATCGCTCTCACAATGGAGAAGTGACGAGGATACAACAGTACTGTATAGTATGAGTAGCACATTCATAATAATATTATATTTTTCATTATTTAGTGTTGGTAGCTCTTTTACTTTTCTGAGTTGCATTCTCAAGGGGGGGTGCCTACAAACTAGAGATTTCCTGAAAGCGCTGGCATTATAGATTGCCAGTTCCATTGCAGAAGCTGAACGCTTCTCTGTATCCCTTAGATTGTAAGTCTGCGAGTTTCTATCCGAAGTACTTTGGGCGTGCACCATGGACATTGGATCCGAGGCTCAGACAGCGCCGTCCTTGCTTTGTTAAATGTTCATTTGTATTTATCTTTGTCTGAACTTCACTTATGTACAGCGCTACGGAATATGTCGGCGCGTTATAAATGAATTATAATAATAAATATAATAAGTCAAGGTCTCCTATGGTATCTACATGTAGAGCCTTCCAGGTAGGAGGTATCCTTTGAGATCACAGGGCTCTACTTCTCTTACCGGTGGCGTGGAGGTCTTGCGCGTCACTTCCTTCATCCGAGCTCTCCTCCCTGGTATATAAGACGCGTTCTGTATCCTCTTGTTATGCCATTTGGATACTACCAGTGTTTTTTAATATCCGCCGTGTTTTGTGCAATAACGTTTTTTCCTACTGTAGCAAAACCCAGGTGATGACTCGCAGGGCAGCATTGCATATAATAGTTTATAAACTGAAGGTCACATTATTTTTTAATGTATAAAACTATATTTAGCCCAAAGCAAAGTGGTTCTACAGCAAATAATAATGTAAATGTGGCGCTGCAGAGACGGATATCACTTGGAATTTTAGGCAGAAAACCTCAGAAAACAAGATTATTTTTAAATCTCGCGGTGTGAATGTCAGTCACCAAAGTGTTTTATTCAAAATATCGACGGTTTTTATTTCAGCTAAATCTTACAATCTGTCTGTGACCCCTGAAAGCAAACGGGGCGGCTGTTGTAGTTGGTGTATGTGCTTAATGAGGTTACATTGGCAGGAACACAAAGAATTAAATAAACAGTTTGTTCCTGCACCGTCCTCAACCTTTGATATATATTTGCAATCTGGTGATATTTCTTTCTACACAGAGGAATTGAAGCTCGGACACGGGGGGTGGTCATGAAATAAAATAGTAATCACAGTCGTGATATAATTTGAGATACATACAGTATATGTAACATGCGTGATATAGTACATGTGATGAACGTATGTACCAGCAACACGCCGATGAGATCTATTTAAGATCAACAGTGCTTTTTGTGGGTCGGTCTCCTAACTCCATCCTATGCCAGGCTATAAAGTTATGTAATACAGCAAGCATATGCTAAAAGGAGCCATGTATAAAGTGGTATTGGATTGAAGAATGAAAATGCATTGTGGGCTCATTTACATGTCCCTGCCCAGTTTCCCAGAGTGCAAGAACTATTTCTTGGATTTATGAGCAGGAATATATATATATACATATATATTTTACTACAGTTTTTTTTACAGTTTTTACTATATATAGATATAATGTGTGTGTGTACAGCGATAACAGTGTAATAAGGGGCGAATCTGAGTGATGCAGGTGGTGAATTTTTGCATTTATTTATCTGTAGTGTAGGGGACCCCCTTTACCCCAGCCAACTCTTCATGGCCCCCTGGGCCTCCACTCCATATCCTTCCCCCATTAACGAAGTGGTACCAGGGCTGGCCCAGTGCAACAAACAAAAATTTACAAACCCATCCTGGGGTGGTGTTTAAAATGGCGCCACCACCACCATGACCCTCCGTTCTCTAGCTCCGACAAACGTGTTCACCACGAGGCCAAACGGCAGGTGGTTTGTAATTGTCACCAGGATATTGGTCCATATTACACAGTTGCTGGTTTGTATTTTTATTTTCCAATTTATTCATCAGTTTTTCTGTAATTATTTCCATAGTGTACGTGTTTATAATAAACCTACAAGAGTTACGAGGGACAGATCATACACCACGGCTTCGACATGCAATAGAAGGCTCTAACCGTGCGTGTTTGCATGCGTGTGCTTTTCATACATGGTGTTCGCCCCTCCGGTTTCACTCCCTCAGAGGGTGTGCCTGTTTAGATTTCTTTTTATTCCTATTTATTACACCCTTAAAATAACTAAACCTATAACATACACTTAGGGCACCACCTTTATAAATAAATACTGGTCTTTATGTCATCCCTTCTTATTTTGGTCAGTCCTTAAGGTCCGACCTTCTCGTCTTCCTCCAGTC
>CM050169.1:477500-530000 GCA_027410445.1 Discoglossus pictus
GCGATTGCACCTGATATCAGGCAGGAAGGATTTAGGAGACCTACAGCCAGAATGGAGGGTGTATTTATTTATTTAGTTTTTTGGTTGTGAACCCGGAGCTGCCGAGACTGATGGTGGGTTGAACCTGGTGACAGCAGAACTGATGAGCGAGAAATAGCTGCATTTGGGGAAAACTGAGGCAAACAAGAGGACTGCTGTTTCTTGTAGGTTTTCCTTTTCTCCAAATCCAAGGGTACCATTTTTAAAGAGGCAGTATTATTTTACCCCAGGAAGATGTCTTTGGAGTGTGCGGTTTTTCTTTACATGAACATGCGTGTTCAAGGTCCCGAGCGGTGAAACATTTGGATAAACGGGCAGAACCGTGCCCCAACCATCGTCTTAAGAGGAATAAAGCTAAAAAGCTTTATCTGAAGAAGACGCAGAAGACCTGTATCTTTGAGTGTGGACAGAGTACAGAGAACTGATTTTTGTTACTTGAAAGACTAAAAGCCACTCCAAGGCTAGACCGGGTGTTCCTGCATCTTAGTCCTCTTGTTTATGTAGATGTTTGTTTTGTGTAAGACCTTTACTTTAACATTTTGGCTTCTATATGACTAATTTGTTTTTGGGATGCCAAAATGTAAACATGCCAGTTCAGATCACTTTTTTTTGGATGTTTAATGTTCTATCGATACCAAAATCCCCAAAACGAACAAGAAATTGACATGAAACTACCTGAAAAACCCCACCTATCATCTTCCAAGATGGATCATTCTAACAAATGTGGCCACATTTTGTTTTATTTGTGGATTATGTCGTTTGAATGCTGATCACTCCGTCTAATTCTCCTCCTCTAGTCCATTCATGGTCATCATAGGCTCCTCGGTACACTTTTGGGTACCCCTACCCCCGTCACCTGTATTTCTTGGCTATGGTTTCCTCCCCTGTACAGCGCTACGGAATATGTTGGCGCGATACAAATAAATGATAATAATAATAATAATAATAATATGGTTCAAGATCTCCGGACTGCATCAAAGGTCTCTCTTTTCTCTGCCATGTCCCTCAAGAATAGTTCAAACCGTGGCGGTAGGCATGGCATCTCAACACCTGGGTTGGTCTCTGAACGCAAGCTGGACATCATGGCCAAGATGGACCATTGTTGATCACTCCTTGATCTCAAATCAGTGGGCTTACAAAAAGGAGGGAAAAAAAGTCTGAAGAAATGCAGATCTCTATTTCCGCCGCCATCTTTTTATTTAAACATACCCATGTCAATACTAATAGTCCTTATTTGTACCCTTTTCATACAGATCATATTTTTGGTGGGGCGCGGGTGTGTGGTGCCCGATCTCAGTAAACTTTACAAGAGCTGTCCAAAAGCAATGAAGAGACTGGTAGCAGATTGTGTAAAGAAGGTCAAGGATGAAAGACCCTTATTTCCACAAGTAAGTATAATGTGCTCAAAACATTACCCACCTACCTATGTATTGGTCTGACTTGTTGTATTCTAGTCCGCTTTTGTTTGTTTTTTATTTTATTTATTTATTTATTTACAGGAGTAATGATATGAAAAAAAGTATTAATGTATGTTTTATCTCCTGAGACGACCATGACCAAGTACAACAAAAAACAGAAAATTCTACATCCCTTTGTTTTTTTATAGGTACATTATAGCAAATACCTATGTATCCGCTTACTGTTACTACCTAAAATCAAACAAGTAGCCCCTGTATAGGTCTGCCGCTGCAACGCATGCAGACACAGGTTCTGTAGGGCTTTTAGCCTGTCTGAGACCACGTCTTGGCAGCATGTTGAAGAGAGATGGTCACTGATTGGTTAGTGTATGAGGCTGCCCTGCTAGTACAGCAGGGTATGTGTCTTTGTGAGCTGCAGAGGGCAGATCCAAGTAGGTATGATTTGTCAGTAAATATATACACTTATATTATATACCAAGTAACACCCAGAAACCTTCCGTGACATTGAAGACCTCCGAATACCTACCCAAAACCTCGTAGCCAGTTTCCCCGCCGGTTTTCACGGCTACGCCCAGCTTTCCACGGAGTGTCTGGAGTAATTTTCCTGTGAAACCTCTGGTCATACAAAATGGAAGCCCAGGGTTTCCTCAGAAGACATTTTAACGTTGGTTATTCTAGTTTATAGCCAAGTTGCTATTAGTTTGTTTTTTAGACATACAAGTAAATAAATATATTTGATAAATTCTGGGAGGGAGAATGTAGTTGTCTGGTAAAGGAGCACCGTAGTGTGTTTACACGTAAAGCCCGTATGTCTGTCTGCTGAGTACAGACAATTACAAATAGCATGCAGTTTTAAGGAAAAAATTAAGAATTTTATTTTTTTTAGTTTTTATTTTTATTTGAAACCGAGGCGCCCATCTCCTCCTCCCTGTCTTGGGCGTGGCCAGCTCTGCCGGGAACCTTGGGTAAAAAAAAAAAAAAAAACAGTAAAGAGAGGTGGAGCTATGATGGCTCACTGGGCGGGGCCTATGGGGCAGCTGCAAGCAGTTTACAATACAGATGTTACCTCTATGTATACAGTTGGGGGTGGAAGTAATTATGTCATGGGGTGGGGTCAGTGACCTCATAGCCCAGCCTGCTTTTTGAAGCTCCATCATAGTCCAGCCCCCAGACAAAGATGGCCACACCCCTGAGGAGCCACCGGCTCTGCTTGTGGCGAAAACACATTAAAAGTGTGCTGTTTTTACATTTTTCTTTTTCTTTTCAAGAAACTTAAGTATGTCTAAGAAACCTGAGCTTTACTTGTAATGCACTACAGTGCTCCTTTACTGAATTTCACTGCCACGGTCTTACGCTCTTTTATTTTGTTTCTCTAAGTATATTTTTTTTCCTTTCTTTTTAGATCCTCTCCTCAATTGAACTTTTACAACACTCTTTACCCAAAATCAACCGAAGTGCGTCCGAACCGTCCTTGCACCGCGCCGCCCACACAGAAGACATCAACTCCTGCACATTAACGTCCACGAGATTACCCGTTTTCTAAACAGACTGTTACCAAACCGCTTACGCTCACAAAAAACACGGAAAACGCTTTATCTACAAATAGGACTACAGACCATCCCATTCAAATTAATCTTAAGAAAATGCTGCCGTTATCGCATTTTTTGAGGCCACGTTGAAGTTGTACATTTTTTTATTCCTAGCCTTGTTTTTTTGGGGATGGTGGTAAAGTTGAGTAAACTTGTCACAACTTGTTTAAAATGGTTGGCTGGAGCCATGTTTGTGTTTATTGTTTTTTAATATACATATATAGTTATTTTTTGCTGTCACATTTTGCCATGAAAACCATTGATGTTAAAGTTTATTTGAGGGTGACATCCTCTTGTTGCCTTAGACCCTCGGTGGGTAATTTTTGCCAACGAACGTTAATCATTTTCCGGTGCACAATTCTACCGTTATAGACCTAAAAGGAAAGGACAGAAATTCCAGGAAATTGACTATTTTTTTAAATATCTTAAACCTGGGACATCTGGTACTTTTTCTGCAAACTACAAAGCTGTTACCTTGTTCAACGATGGCCTGTTTGGTACGGCCGCCATCTTCCACCAACGTGGACCTAAACGCAGGAGTGCGTCTGCGCAGAAACAAAAATACACACTTTGCACAATTCGTGCATACATTTTTTTATTTTTTTTTATTGATTTTCGGTTTAAATTTGTTAATGTTCTTTTATTGCTGTTGAGCAAATGCATTTATTGTAAACCCACGGTTCTCTGGAGTTACCATGTTTTAATAAATTAAACTGTTGAAGTTTTGTGCAATGAAAAATGTTCTGTTTGCGCTTGTTATATCGCCCACGTATTCAGGTCTGGTTATTTTACAGAGTTTCTGGCCTAGCGAACACAATGAAAACCAACCTTTTTTGCACCACTTTGCAATATTTTTTTTAAATGTTATTATTTTAAGTGGTGCAAAAAAGGATGTTTATGATAATTTTACTTTCATGTGCAGAGTTCGATTCAATTAATAAATCAAACAGAAACCTAAATTAATGAAAAATTAAAACTTTTCAATTTATTAAAATATTTTTTTCCATATCCAACTTTTTTATTTAAAAGACAAAGCCACTTAGCATCCTTAGCAGGAGACATTAAGCAGTACTTCGAGCTGAATGATTCTCCTGATACAGGGGTTGGCTGGCTTTGGGTAGCTTACATAAGGGGTTGCTGCATCAAACTGGCAGCCTGGCGTAGGAGGGAACTTAGACAGAAAGAGAAGGATTTAACATCCACCCTAAACAGCCTAGAAAAACTTAATCAAAATTGCCCCTCCATAAAGCTCCGTGCCCAAATCAACAAAGTCAGGATAGAGTTAGATGGAGTACTCTCTGCCCATACAGAGAAAGCCATGAGGAGGACTAGACACCTATATTATTGGAAAGCTAACAAGCCAGACAGAATGTTAGCTAAGAGATTGAAGGCTAAGGAGACCCAGTCTAGAGTGACTCAGATTAGGAAGCCAGACGGCATAGTCTCCTGCAGCCCTAGGGTTATACAGAGGCAGTTCCAAAACTTCTACCAGCAGATCTACTCGTCAGGTAAACTGGCAGAGGGGTTGGACCTTGACTCCTTCCTAAATACCATTGATCTCCCCTCAATAACTGAACAACAATTAACTAACCTTAATCAATTAATTCATAGCCTTAAGTCAGGTAAATCCCCAGGGCCGGATGGCTATTCTAACCAATATTATAGGAAATTTGAAACCCTATTAAACCCCTATCTGACATCCCTATTCAACGCTATCATGAGAGGGGAAAAAATGCCCCCGGAGCTCAATCAAGCGGAACTGGTAGTAATACCAAAAGAAGGTAGGGATAGTCTAGAGGTGAAAAACTACCGGCCCATATCCTTACTGAATGGAGATGTCAAGCTAATGGCCAAAATAATGGCAACCCGAATCTCCAAGTTTCTGCCAGAAATCATCCATAAAGACCAGGCGGGGTTTATACCCCATAGACAAGCAGGGGACAACGTCAGGCGCATCCTTAACATCCAATACCTAGCACGGTAAAACAACTCTCCAATGTGCCTGCTAGCTCTAGATATAGAGAAGGCCTTCGACACGGTCGAATGGCCGTTTATGTTTAAAACTCTGGATAGATTTGGTTTCAGGGGCCGGTTTATCACCCTTCTCCGCACGTATTATGAGGCCCCAACAGCCTTCCTGAGGTTACCAGGTGACCACAGAGCCCAAATTAACATTCAGAGGGGAACGAGACAGGGATGCCCACTCTAACCCCTACTGTTCGCCATAGTTATGGAACCCCTAGCGCAACTTATTAGAGCGGATGGGGAAATCAAAGGGCTGCAGGTGGGGTTGCAACAATACAAATGCTCATTCTTCGCGGATGATATTCTATGCACCTTAACAAACCCCGGGTTCTCTATTCCGGCACTGATGTCAACTCTTGACAAGTTCAGTAAGGTATCAGGACTTAGGCTGAACTTGGAGAAATCGGAAGCTCTGAGCTTACGCATGTCACAGGGTGACATAGATCATCTGAAAGGCCTATTTTCCTTTGCGTGGCCCTCCAAACATATTAAATACTTAGAAATTTTAGGTGTGATATTAACCCCTGAGTTGTACAAGGCTAACTATCTCCCCTTTATACAAAAAACTAAACGAGGATTTGCACAGATGGAGGGCTTATCCTCTCTCCTGGACCGGCCGAATAGCGGCGGTTAAAATGAGCATCCTTCCAAACATTCTGTACCTCTTCCGTACGCTCCCTATATCAATCTCTTTAAAGGAATTGGACCGGTTCCAGTCCAATATCTTTAGATACATATGGAACAACAAAAAATCCCGTATCCCCAAGAAAGTAATGTTCAGACATAGCAAGGAAGGGGGACTATCATGCCCAAACTTGCGTAACTACTTTAAAGCAGCTAGACTATCCCAACTACCACAGACACACTCAGTAAGACATCAGCCGAGTTGGGCCTTCTTGGAACAACAGCAAATGCAACAACACAGCTGGAACGCATTAATTTGGGTCCCTGAAGAGAAGATTCCGATAAGAACCCACCCAAACCCCATAATAAATCTAACTTTAACAACATGGAAATGGGCCAGAGCTAAAAATAAACTGGACATAGGTACATCCCCCCTTTGGTCGGTCCTTTCCTCACAAGATACCCGGGCCTCCATGAGTACTATGTCTAAACATTGGTGGTCTTCCAGAGATCTGGATAAGTTAGGCTCCTGGATTATAGGGGATCGCATGGTGACCCTGAGACAGTTTGAGGAAAGGCATTCTCTCCCCCCAGGGGAATACTATAATTATTTAAAAATAAGCTGGGCTAGTGAAGCATTTAAAAAATTTGGACCCCCAAAAACCTCCTGGTTCTCAGTAATTTGCAAAACTCTTCCCTTAAAGAAAGGAATATTAGGCTCTTTATATGACACATTCACTAAAACAAATAATACAGACAAACCACCATATATATGTAAGTGGGAAAGGGAGCTAGGAGATGTATGGGATTGGGAAAAATGGCAGAAGTCATTCTCCAATTTACGTAGGGCAACAAGTAATTGCACGCACATAGAGACATCTATAAAAGTTCTCCAGAGAATATATTGCACCCCAGACAAATTAAACAAATTTGATCCCAGAGTGAGTAGTAACTGCTTTAGAGGCCACATTCATACCTGGTGGCTGTGCCAGAAAGTTCACAGGTTGTGGGAAAAAAATAGCACTAATGGCAACATCGCTATTTGATATGAGTTACAGCAACTATGGAATCCTGCCTACTAGGGGTTAAACTCCCTAACTTATCAAAAAAACAGAATAAGCTCTTCCAGATAATGGCCGCAGCCACCAAAGTGCACATAGCCAGCCAATGGAAGTCAGACAAGTTAAACGTGCAAGAGGTTATAAAAAAAATTAATTACATAGCAATAAACGAAAGGTTAACATCTGCTATTCTAGACACGGTGACACCATTCCAAGAAATCTGGAGGCCTTGGCTAGAGTCTTCGTTAGGCTTCCCTCTGTCCTGAAAGGTCCACAGATAGCATTATAGCAATAACAGTATAGAACTAGACTGGGGTGGAGGAGACTCGAGGACTGGATCTGGAGGCTCCGATCTGACTGGTACGTCTAGAACACCGCACTGGAGGTGAATGTCTGCATAATAACTGTATAAACTCAACTTGATCCATCGATTCCTCCCTTATCTCCATAGTTATATATTTACTTGTTTATTTAAAGTTTCAGTTTCTATGTAAATAAGTTTTGTTTGTTCATGCTTCCCTTACTTAAATTAAAAGACCTAAATTACTTGACAATACCGTCAAAATTTAAGGGTAAGGAGAAAAAAAACAAAAAAAAACAGAAAGGATAGGCTATAAATTTGATTTCAGGTATATATGTTTACAGACAATCCTATGTGTTAATGTTCTTTATTCTGTATTCCTTTCAATAAAAAAATGTATTATAAAAAAGACAAAGCCGCAATAAAATAAGTCCATGCTCCTCCATGTTTGAGGGACATTACTTTCAATGTTATCTATAGCGTGGTTTAATTGCATACATTTTTTTGCAAATATTATGAAATTGAGGTTTAGTTATGTTACATAGTTACATTGGGCCTCATTCAATTGCGATTTGGCCAATTGAATAGGGCTCTAAATAAGCACATAGCATACTTTTTTAAATAAGTTATTAGTTAGTAAAGACGTTGCTTTTGGATAGAAGTTCACTAACTAAAAACTTCTTTAAAAAAAATATGCTATCTGCTTATTTAGAGGCCTATTCAATTGGCAAAATCTCAATTGAATGAGGCCCATATCAATTAAGGTTGAAAAAAGACTTTCAGTCCATCAAGTTCAACCTGTTAAGATCTCCTCTGATCTGCAATATGCGGATTAACTATTAATTAATTTGTTGTTAAATAATTATTAATAGTATAGTATTGGAGGATGAATAGAGTTAGTCCATCAAGTTCAACCTTTTTAGATCTCTATTGATCTTTTTAATTTGGACTATTTATTATTATTGTTAATTGATCCAGAAGAAGGCAAACATAAAAAAAAAAAACCATTGAAACTTTGCCAATTGTCTCATAAGGGAAAAAAAAGCAAAATTCCTTCCTGACCCCAGAAACTGGCGATCAAATTTCTCCCTGGATCAATATTCCTTGCTAGTTATCTAGGATAACCTTGAATGTCCTCTTTATTCAAAAGTATATCTAACCCCTTTTTGAAGTTGTCTATCGAATTCGCTGTCACCACCTCCTTTGGTAGAGAATTCCACAGTTTAACCACCCTAACTGTAAAGAACCCTTTTCTTTGTTTAAGGTGAAATCTTTTTTCTTCAAAGGATGTCCTCTTGTCAGTTGATAATCTCTTGCTACAAAAAGTTCACTTGACAAAGCCTTATACTGACCCTGGATGTATTTATATAAGGTAATCATATCTCCTCTTAGACGCCTTATTTCTAGAGACAATAAGTTTAATTTGGTTAGTCTTTCTTCATAACTTAGCCCCTCCATTCCCCTTATTAGTTTTGTTGCCCTTCTCTGTACTTTTTCCAGCTCTAAAATGTCCTTTTTATGAAGTGGTGCCCAAAATTGTACTCCATATTCCAAATGAGGGCGTACTAGAGATTTGTATAGTGGCAGAATTATATCTTCTTCCCTGGCTTCTATACCCTTCCTAATACATGCTAATATTTTATTTGCCTTTGCAGCCGCTGCTTGGCTTTGAGCGCTGTTACCTAGGTGGTTGTCCACAAGCTCCCAAATCCCTTTCAATATCTGATACCCCTAGATTTGCTCCATTAAGATTATAGATTGCTTGGCTATTGTTCCTTCCCAAATGCATAACCTTACATTTATTTGTATTAAGTCTCATCTGCCATTTAGCCGCCCATTTCTCTAATTTATGCAAATCCTTTTGTAGGGAAAATACATCATTATCTGATTTTATTACCTTGCACAACTTAGTGTCATCAGCAAAAATGGAGACACTACATTCGAGCCCTACTTCAACGTCATTAATAAATATGTTAAAAAGGAGAGGACCCAATACTGAGCCCTGAGGAACCCCACTTACCACATTAGACCAATCGGAGTATGTTCCATTTACAACAACCCTTTGCTTCCTGTCTTTTAGCCAGCTCTCGATCCATGAGCAGATATTTACAGCAATTCCTGTATCCCTTAGTTTGCTCAATAGTCTCACATGTGGCACTGTATCAAAAGCCTTTGAAAAATCTAAAAAGACTACATCCACTGAGTTGCCCTGATCCAAGTTCCTACTAACCTCCTCATAAAAACTAATTAGATTGGTCTGACACGACCTTTCCTTCATAAATCCATGTTGACTGCTACCTATGATCCTGTTCAAATAGACATATTCTTGTATATTATCCCTTATTAACCCTTCTAAAAGCTTCCCCACTACAGAAGTGAGGCTCACTGGTCTATAATTCCCCGGATTTGCTCTAGATCCCTTCTTAAATATAGGTATCACATTTGCTTTTCTCCAGTCATCTGGTAGAGACCCTGTAGTGAGTGAGTCTTGAAAAATTAAATATAATGGTTTGGCTATTACAGAACCCAGCTCCCTTAGTACCCTTGGATGTATTCCATCAGGACCCAGGGCTTTATTAACATTTATTTTCTCCAACCTCTTTTGGATTTCTTCCTGCGTTAACCAATTATTTAGTGAAGGTAGTGTAGCCTCATTATGTTGCGGTGTCCCAACCACTGGTACCTCCCTTGTGTAAACCGACGAAAAGAACCTATTTAGCTCATCTGCCTTTTCCTGGTCACTAATTATCAGACTGTGTCACATTGTAATGTTCCTATAGCTTCCTTCCTGGCCTTCTTCCCATTAATATATTAAAAATATTTTAGCGTTAGTCTTACTTTCCATTGCAACTGACTTCTCATTTTCTATTTTAGCCAGTCTAATAGCCCTTTTGCAAGCCTTGTTGATTTCCTTATAGTCACATAAAGCTGCCTCTGTTCCCTCCTTCTTGTATAATTTAAATCCATATTTCTTTTTCCTCATCATGATCTTTAAGTCATTGTTAAGCCACATGGGATGTGATTTACTCCTATTCATTTTATTTCCACATGGTACATGGTGATGAGTATGTTTATTTAGTAAGGATTTGAATGTTGTCCATTTATTTTCAGTATTCTTCCCTGTAAGTTCTTTGTCACAGTCTATATGTTGTATTGCTGCCCGTAGCCCATTAAAGTTAGCCCTTTTAAAATTTAGAGTTTTTGTTGGCCCCTTACAACTCTGTTTTTTGTATTCAATCTCAAATGATACTGTGTTGTGATCACTGTTCCCCAAGGGTTCCCCTATTTTTACATTTGATATTATATCAATATTACTTGTGATGACTAAATCCAAGATGGCCCCATTTCTAGTAGGTTCTTGTATTACCTGGGCTAGATAATGATCCCTGAGTGTACTCAAGAACCTGCTCCCCTTAGCTGAGCTGCTGGTCTCGTTTATCCAGTTTATTTCAGGGTAATTAAAGTCTCCCATTATTAGAACTTGCCCGTGCTTAGCTGCATTTCCAATCTGTAACAATAATTGTATTTCCTCACTTTCAGCTTTATTTGGGGGTTTATAGCATACTCCCACCAATATGCGTTTCGAATTAGCTCCTCCACTATTTAGCTCAACCCACAAAGATTCAATGATGCCGTTAGTGCCAGCATAAATATCTTCTCGGACTATGTTAAGCCTGAATTTAAGCCTATAAAGACAGATCCCTCCTCCTCTTTTACCATTTCCCCTATCTTTCCTAAATAGGTTATAACCATCCCGATTAACAGTCCAGTCATGAGATTCATCCCACCATGTTTCTGTAATGCCTATTAAGCCCCATTTTTCTTGTACTGCTAATATTTCTAGCTCATCCATTTTCCCAGGCAAACTTCTTGCGTTTGCAATCATACACTTTATGTTGCTATGGCTCTGCCGTTGTGAAGTGCTTGCCACTGTATTTGAGGCCCCTATTAATACCTCCCTACTTTCTATTGTAACCCTCCCCCTTCTCCTCCCCCATGGGTAACTAATTCATCCCTTTCCCTCTCTACCCTATTTACCCCAATACTTCTATATAGTCCCTCCCCCCCACCTACAAGTTTAAAAACTCCCCCAGCCGTTCTACCATCCTATCCCCTAGCACAAAAGCTCCCTCCTCGTTAAGGTGCAATCCATCCCTGCTATAGAGATTGTACCCAAGTGAGAAGTCAGCCCAGTGCTCTAAAAACCCAAAACCCTCTGCACTGCACCACTTTTTTAGCCCTAAGCTCCTTCTGCCTCCCTGGGCTAGCACGTGGCACTGGTAGTATCTCAGAAAATACTACCTTGGAGGTCCTTGCTTTAAGCTTATTCCCGAATTCTCTAAAATCATTCTTTAGGACGCTCCATCTTCCACTAACTTTGTCATTGGTACCAATGTGTACCAAGACCGCCGGTTCATTTGTAGCCCCTCCCAATAATTTATCCACCCGATCCACAACATGCCAAACCCGAGCACCCGGGAGACAGCAAACTGTTCGATTGCTGGGATCTGGGTGACAAATTACCCTGTCTACCTTCCTAATAATAGAGTCCCCTACCACCAAAACATGTCTGTTGCTCTGCCTATTCTGCACTCCCTCTCCTCCAGTAGAACTGTTCTCGCGGCTGTTAGAGGGAACAGCATCTGGCAAATCTGTTGGTGTTTGCCAACTCAAAACTGGCCTGCCTCCTCCTGTTCCCCCTGATTCCCCTTCTAACTGTAACCCAGCTACCTCCCTGGCCATCCTCACTAGCCCCAGCTCCTCCCTCCATACTAGGCCCAGCTAAACTGTGCTCCGTGAGCACCAACCCCCTTTCCAGTGGAGCAATATCACTAAGTGCTGCAATTCTCCTCTCCAGATCTTCAATTTGAGCTTCCAAAGAGGCAACATGCTCACACCTCTCACAGAGGTATGGACCCTGGATCATCTGTTCCAGTAGTGCATACATTTGGCAGGATGTACACTGAGTGAGGTTTCCACTGGACTGACTCATGATTATCAGTTACAAAAATACAGTGAGAAAACAACAAAATACACACAGATATAACTTACACAGGCCAAGCCACACCCACTCTTACCTGTACTCTGATTAATGCAACAGACAGAAAACTGCGCACTGACTTAGAGCGGATTCAAAAGTGAAGGCAGTATGTACGATTTATAATTTCAGGAAAAATGTTTAAAAAAAAAAAAAATGAAGACTGGGTCCCTGATAGGCTAGTACACTGCACATCCATCCCTACAGAGTCTTTGTATGGATCTGCCCACTTCAGGGCATGCAGATAGACTTTATGATTTTAGGCAGTAGAAACCGAGCTTATAAGCGCTTAATAAAATAAAGTACATTTATTTATTTCCTTTTTATATGTAATGCGCCAACATATTACGCAGCGCTGTACAGGGGGCGAAGTCTGCAATGTCCTCATATAGTTTTTGACTCGTACAAGTGTGCACAGAGCTTTTCCCTAAAACACCTTGCAAGATTAAAGCTGGCAAACTTAATATCTGCCACATTCAAACCCTTTAGATTGTAAGGAGGAAGGTGATGGGCTTCTTCTTTTGAACAGATGAGTTTTTCGTGACATCCTGAAGGTCTCGGGCTGGGAGATAGTCTAGTGGAGCGGGGCAAGTGGTCAAACCACGGGTTTGACTAATTGATCATCTTCACGGCCGCAAATGCAACGGTGCAAGAATGGTTTACGGGTTTGAATGTCGGCTTGGCTAATTTTATTGCCAAATTTCAAGCCCGCAGCAGCCCTGGTACACCTGCAAAGATACAGGTCTTCTGCGTCGTCTTCAGATAAAGCTTTTTAGCTTTATTCCTCTGAAGACGATGGGTGGGGCAGTGTTCTGCCCGTTTATCCAAATTCGGCAATAAAATTATCCAAGCCGGCAACAGACGTGGCCAACATCCAGTTTAATGTGGCTGTTGGCAAACTATAGACATTACATTGCTGTGGTCCTTTATTTGAAGAAATTTTACTTTTTTTTTTTTTTTTAATTGGACAAAATGTTTTTTTACACAATTTGTATAAAAGGATTAACACTACACAATGTGCCACCATTCAAAGTTATTTTTTATCTGTTGTATTTGATTTTACTTGAAGAGGGTAGTACCTCCAGAGTGTCTCATTAAAGAGCCACTTAGAGGCTGAGTAAGGCCCATAGGACTGTCTGTTACGGATGAATCCATCTTAGACAGTTAGCCTGCCCCTCGAGTTACAGAGTCCTCTAAATACAAGATTTTGTCTAAAATGTGTTCGTTGCCATCTTGCATACCTTATAATAATATTAATTGACATACGTCACAAGCATGTGAAGGTTTTACAAAACTACTGTGGTCATTTTAATTTTAAAAAAAAAACATTTTTTGCAGATGTTGTTGCTTTGAGACCTTAAATAAAAAAAAAAAAAACATACACTTTACTGCTCTTGTGGGCTTGCCCTCTGTCAGCCGACAAACTGTTCTCTCCTTTCCCTGTTGGTTTAAATAAAGTTTACATGTAAAAAAGAGAAAAAGGACAAATTCTCATACGCACATAAACGCAGACCGGTGTGTGGCCCTCCAGGACCGAACTTGAGTACCCCTGTTCTAGATGTAGGGTGCTTGCATGGTAATTATTCCTACAGATCAGATCATGTAATTACCAGCACGGTATTTGGTGTGTGGCAGGGCCGGATCATCCATTAGGTGAGTTAGGCTCCTGCCTACAGGTGCATCTCTGAGAGGGACGCCTTATTATCAACCCCATCTTCCAACACAGACTCCCTCCATATCCCCTCTTCGCGTGTGCTGTACAGTGGCTGCTTCCTCTAAAAACAGAGCTGCTGGAGTTAACGCTGAGCTCCAGACAGGAAGCTCAGATTACACTGCAGGAAGCCTAAGCCTGCACCAGAGCACAGACAGGAGGGAGAGGAAGCCTTCCGCTGCACAGCCATGGCAGCAAGGCTGGGTACAGACAGTGGCAGGAGATCTTCACCACACGATGGAGGCAGGAGCTGTGATGAGGTGAGAGGCATGCACATGTGTGTGAGGGGGGGGGGATAGGGGAAGAGGGATAGAGAGAGTCAGAAGAGTGAGGAGGATAGGGAGGGAGGAAAAAAGGAGAGAGGGAAAGGGAGAGGAGGTGGATAGAGGAGGAGGAAAGGATGAGAGAGGGAGACAGAAAGGGAGGCGAGAGAGGAAGGGAGGGAGAGAAAAATTGTGAGTGAGAAAGGGAAGGAGAGAGAAATATGGGGGATAAGAGGGTGGGAGAGAAAAGAGGGGGAGTTAGAAATAGGGAGGGAGAGAAATATGATGAGGGTGTGGGAGGAGGGAGATGGGAAGAGAGAAGGGGGGACAGTAAGAGAGGGATAGAGAGAAATAGGGAGAGAAAGAGACAGGGTGGAGAGAAAGATAGCAGAGGTAGAGAGAGACATAGAAAAAAGGAAGGGGAGAGAGTGAGAAAAAGGAGTGAGAGAAAGGGAGGGGGAGAGAGGTGAGAGAAAGAAGGGAGAGAGAGAGAAAGTCAAGTGTAGAGAGAGGGATAGAATGTGATAGTAATATCTTGGCATGTGTATGAGTAGCTATGATGTAAAAATGGTGGAAATGTCTGCAATTTGCTTACACAGCAAGATAGCGATATACGCACAGAAAAAGGTAAAATGGGTGTGTGCAAGGCTCCTCCACTTTACTGTCTAGGGGATTCTAAAAAGATAGAGCCGGGTCTGGCGTGTGGCGGTTTTGATACCACCATGGTTTATGGGAATGAGGTATTGAGAGCATTAATCCCTAGAATATGGAAATTAGGATTAAAAAGACAGAATTGCCTTCATTAGTAGATACGGATTTGATTGATACAAAGTGGTGAATGAACCAGAACTGGACAATTAAATAGAACAAGTCTTCATATTCTAGATCAGGGGTCCTCAACCTTTTTATACTTCCCGCCCACCGGTGCCGCAGTAACTCACTGTACCCGCTCTCATTTCTGGTTACATAAATCACATGACCCTCGCTATGTATCACCCGGTACTTAGTAGATAGTGATCCGGTCCAGACTGCTGTCCCTAGGCCCTCTAACCAGCTCTCCCACCAGCCAAGCGTGGTGCAGCCACTTGTCAGCGCCGCCATCCAGCGATTGCCCCACAGCCCCCCATGAATCGCCCTCTAGTGGGCAGTAGGGACCAGGTTCTAGCGTGATATTTGTGAAATTATCACAATAAAATATTTACATAGGACATTCACTAAGGATTTATTTTAAGTGTCTCTTATGGACGAACGATTAAGGACCAACGGAATCTCCAAGTTTCCTGAACTTCTGGTGTGGTCTCTGGCCAGAGTTTTATTTACTTTTTAATTATTGCTGTTTTTAATGAATGGAATATTTTAAATTAGCAATAATAAAAGTTAAGTTTCCTTCCTCTTCCAGTGGCTGGTACATGAAATATTACTTTCTCATCTGTTTGCCCCCTTGGGGGATATGGGGTCTCGTATGATACCTACACATAATAGAGCTTGGGATAAGAGTTATTAGTACTATGTATTGGTATAAATCTTTTGGAATTAACATTAAAACAAGGAGTCGCCCTAATGGGTATCACTGGTGTTTTTAGTATATTTTGTGCCTTTCTTTATATATTAAACAGGTTTTTTGTGCATACTCTTAAAGGGACATGATCACAATGTTTATTTCTGGGCGAATTCTGTCCAAACCCAGCTCTAAATGACGTGGGGGGTGGAGTCAAGATGTTAGAAACTTCTAGGAGTTAATCTTTAATAGATAAAGGAACAGTCAGCACCTTGAAGTGTTCATTGGGTTTCTATGGCTTGAGTTGTTAGTAACCGTTTGTCTTTTCTTTAGTTTACATAATGTAGTAATCTGGAGCGCTACGAACTACTTACAAGATGTTTATAGAAACGGACCTAACTGGAACTGGTATTTTTGGTTTGATCCGGGTTTCCTTTGACCTTTTGACTGACTCAGACTTGCAGTCCCCTCTAAGACATTGTGCCAGTGACTGACGGCTTCTTTTAGAATAACAAGGAAAGACATAATAAATAAGGAGACTGTGCTGATAAACCAGGTCATGGCTCTTTAAATTCACACCTATAAATATAGAATATAATTACAATCGATGCAACGTCTTATTTATTTATTTATTTTTCTTTCTACTTACTCCTCTCAATCGGTTAGAGCATGTCCCGGTTTTAGCCTGGCCTGCAGCAAGCTGTGAATCTCCATATTGCAGCTTCTACTGCACATTGCACAGCCAGTGTCTTCCTATTGATTCACAGTGTCATGGGGTGTTGGAACCCGCACCACAAGCTGCAATATGGAAATCCAAAGCTTAGTACCTGCGCACCTCCCACAGTGACTCTAAAGAATGGTAGGGAGGTTTTCTTAGTAGTAGTATTCTAAATTATCCCCAGCCCATTTTAATTAGAAATATTTAATTATTTAATCTCTATTTTATATAAATGTTATAACCAGGTCACTGCATTTTATCCTCATGATAATCGCCATATAATTTTTAAGAAGCCGAGTATCCGTTTTTATCTTCTCTTCCTGTTCTCTCAGGCAAGTGCCATGTTTCAGAGCTGTGACATAAGGCCATATGCTGTTAGACAGTGACATGCTGTGGGCATGGCTTTAGGTTGTAACTGTAAATCATGGTCTGTGCATAGAGTCCTAGAAGGTGAAAAACTTTTAATCGACGGCAGCGGTTCCCAACACTCTCAAGACCCACCAAACCATGATTTTGGTTTAACACTGCTTGACTACAGATGAGGCAATTCAAGCCTGTTGAATGTGAGTTGCCCCTCCTGTGTTCACACAGTGTTAAACCTAAATCAAGGCCTGTCTGGTGGGTCTTAAGGAGAGGTGGGGGGGGGCCTGCTGCTCTAGGGACTTCTTTTAAAAAGTGAAGTGTAATTTTTTAACACCAGTACATTATGGAGCATAAAATATATTTACCTACTACAAACATTTATATAAAAAGGAGTATTTTGCCAAAAAAGTCTGTATAGTGCTGGCTTCTACCATAGAAAGCAATCATATATGTAGCTGTTGTAATTGCTCGCAATGTTACAGGTTTGCAGCAAAGACTCTCACTGCGGGGTCCGCAATGAGCACCAAAGGCGTTAATCGTGAGACCCGCGATGAGCGCCAATGAAACAAACTCACGGTTGGCAGAAGCAGAGGCTTGATTTCAGCAGACTCCCATATCATTTATTCTTCATGGCACAGGAGGAGCCCCAATACCCTCCTGCTCCTATAGGACCCAGAACTGAAGCATGATGGGTATGTAGTGTGTGGGGCCAAAATACGTCAGACAGGTATAGAAACAGGACGTAGCGCAGTTTACGTTGAGTTTGTCACCAAAACCAGGAGATATAATATCGTTTTAATCCCTTTGCACGTTAGCGTACGTTTGGGCACTGAACTTACCACGTTAAAAGGCTCAGGTTTTTCTTTAGACGTCACAGACCTGGTGAAGGATTAATCTCTCACACGTAAGAGGTGCGAGAGTGCGTCAACTCCACATCTACATTAGCGGAACTATTTCATGCCAAATAAATGTCAGCGTTGCCTTAATACATGGCTGATTAAATAAAAGCTCCGCGCAGTTTCGGGATAGCGGTTGCTATTGTAGGGTCAGATTGTTACCTCTGCTGTAGTTATCCTGCTACCCTTGTAAGTCTAGTGCCCCCCGTCTCCCGCTGCACCGATTCCCCCACAGCGTCCATTCCTACATTCTGGAATGGTCAGACTAGATGGGCCTTTTTGGCTCTTAAGCCTTGGGGTGGCTAATCAATGGCAAACTTAAATCCCTGACCTGTATTTGGACCTAGCACTTCCTTATTGATGGCTATCCCACTTGCCCATCACCCTTTCTATGACGTCACCACTAAACGCCTTCTAATGATATCCAGCAGAACTAAACCGGGTTCAGTTTTTAGCAATTCCAGATCTCACTAAATTACATTTAAGTAAATATATAAAATAATAATAATGCACAAACTTGTTTATACTTCTATATATCTTCAAGAAAGAAATCAAACACTAAAATTACAGAAATATTGCCAACAAAAATTGCAACCTGAAATGGTTGGACTCGAGGCCATCACGTCCTCCTGGCGCCGATCTACGTGGGTTGTTTTTTATTATAAGGAGATTACATCCCAGGCGGACGGTCACAATCACAGGATTTTCTTTCCAGACGTCTCCATAACCGGATACACTAAGATATTCATCAGATTATGGGACGGTTCACCAAGTGGCAACTACCCAGGACTCGAGACAGAAAGCAAGTCACAGCCATCATTTTTATTTTCTTGTTCAAAAGGACACTTGATTATGCCGTTGTACTATCTCAAGCAGCATTTGTATTCTACTCTTATAAATAAGTGGATTGGCTCTCAGTTTGATGCTGCAGCTTCTTGATCTACTGAAAGATGCATGAATAATTCTCCAAGATCGGCCACGTCTTCTTCAGCCGGAGGCAGGCTTCGATTCTCACGATCTTCAATGAAATCCCACAGTCTAACAGAGTTGAAGAACTGCATTGAAATCAAGAAGAAGATGTACTCAGAAAAGTGCCTGCTGTCTGCTTAGACATAAAAATATAGCATTCATGTTTAACTTAAAGGCCCACTGTCCTAAATAAAACTAATAGCTTTCAAATGGTCTGGACAAAAAAAAAAAAAGATTGTTCAGTGGGATCTACACTGAGGAATATGGGGCTTAAGTTAAATAATTAGGAATATTACTACGGTGCTCATCTCTACCAGAGCAAGGAGCGCCTACGGTGCTCCTTGCCTGCAACTGTGCGAGCCCGCAAGTATTAGCAACAACCCGCAATGCTCACAACTATATATGCGATTAAATAGTCTCCAGTATCCCAGGTCACCGCTCACGCCGGGACGGCAGGATCTTATCGATATCCTGTTCGCCATCTCCTTTGCAGTCTATCATTTTAAAAACATTTTCCCGTAAGAATTTAAAGAGCTGCGTTTATAAATGATAAAAACTGACATATACGATGGACTTTAGGCCTGTTTTTTTTTTTTAAAAGCACAAATTACCTTTAAAATAATAACTATTGCTCTATTTAGCAAATCTACATCTGAAACGCTGTACAATGTATAAAAGTATTTTTTTTTTGTCGGTTACATAAAAATGACACAAAGCTGTACATCTTACCCGAACGTTGCCTTCTGATCCAAGTTGTTTTCGCGGTTTCTCGGGTTCTGCTCTCGTCCCGTCTGGGTAAGCGTGCAAGTAAAGACATTTTCCCCCAAATGGACAAGTTCCTCTACCTTGATCAAAATACTTGCAGGTTTTCTTACTGAAATATAGAAGCAAATTCATTTATTTTTATTGCAGAGGACCACGGACATAAATGGTTTTCTACGTGGTCTTCTGAATAACAAAAACTAGATTATATTATGGACAAATAAAGGGAACAATAGCACGACATATGTAGCTTTAAGTGTATGAAAGATGGACTATTGCAGTCTCAGGATCGGGTGTCCTTTTTTTGCATTCCATAACTGCTACTACAAGCTCGGAGTTATAGATGCCACATTCTCATTGTGCAGATAGCGCTTCCTTTGCAGTCATAATCGAGTCGCACCTCAGGATATTTATCAGAAGAAACCACAATAGTAGATTCAATAACAGCCTAATTGCACATAAAAAAAAAAAGATTCTGCGGTAGGTTGCCAGTTCTTTCTCCAGTGGACCAAAATGTGTCTGACCTCTCTGCTATGACCTGCTCATCTTGGGTGACCCTACATGGTATAGCTCACAGCTTCATTGAGATACACAAGCTCCATCATCAGAACAATGTAGCCATCCAGGTAGTGGTTTAAGAGTACAAGAACCCATCTTATGCTAGTTATATTCCTTTGTGAGAAGTGAATCCCGAGGGTAGAGAGGAACGGGAGAAGAATGAAACAGAAATCATTTGTTAACTGGATAAGATGGAAACCACACCCTTTCACCCTCACAGGCCCAGAAGCAAGAATTTGTATCAAAGGATCCAACCACAGGTCTTCAGAAATGCCCCTACACAGCATCATGAACTCCACATACACCAAATACAAAGTCCTGCCTACCGTGTCCACATCCACCATCCTATGATGTGTGTTACTGTATAGTGCAGGTTTAGTGCTATCACCTCCACTTAGCCCAGCACATACACCCACAGACTTAATCATTAATAAACCTTCTACTATTTTTTTCCAACTACTTGCCAAGCTGTTGTCCCCTTCCCACACACACACACAATATAAATATAAATATAAATATAAATATATATATATATATATATATATATATATATATATATATATATATATATATATATATATATATATATACACATACATATACACATACATACATACACATACACATACATATACATATACATACATACACATACATATATATATATATATATATATATATATATATATATATACACACACACACACACACAAAAAAAAAGAACTCAAAATTAGGGCTTTCATTGTTGCTAAAAATTGCTCGCTATTAAAAGCAATGCCGTATAAACCTTAAACAAACACAGGAAAAGCAATGACCTTTCAAATGAGACAGATGTGCGCAATCAAACTAAATCTCCAGATGTGTCACTGGAGTCTCTGAACCGCCAAGCGAATGGACTAGCAATTGAAAAAAATAACATACATATATATATATATATATATATATAAAAAACTCTTGAGATCCAGAGTGTTTGCCATAAACCAAAAAAAAAAAAAAGGCTGGGGGGTAATCACAGGACTGAGGGTAGTAAGGGTGAGCTAGAGCT
The DNA here is from genome assembly GCA_027410445.1 of Discoglossus pictus. Lineage (NCBI taxonomy): Eukaryota > Metazoa > Chordata > Amphibia > Anura > Alytidae > Discoglossus > Discoglossus pictus. The sequence continues at coordinate 498,379 of CM050169.1, forward strand.
GGATCATCATAACGCATTACAGAAAATGAGCTCTCTGCAGTAACACAGAGGGGAGGAAGGGGTTAAAGCCAGAAATGTCACAAGTTATAAATACAGAAAAAGATGCTGCTGATATTTATATGCGCCGAGTGTGCGATTGCCACTTTTTATTTTTATATATGAATATTAATGATCTGTTGCACTAGATTCCTCCTAGTAGAGGCCGTCTGGTAACTCATTCACCAAAAGGAGAGTTAAAGGGTTATGGAAGGATGTGGTACTTGGTATATACTCTACAGGTTTATCCATTTACTTCCATGTACTTTATTTTATTATTAAGTGCTTATAAGCTCTAGTTTACTGCCGGAAATTAGTCCTATTATGGGTCTGCCCTCTGCAGCTCATGAAGACACAGACTCTGCTGTATTTGCGGTGCTGCCTCATACTAACCAATCAGTGACTACCTCTCAGCAAAATGCTGCTAAACATTGTCCCTTATAGGCTAGGACACTACACATGCAGTGCTACAGAGTCTGTGTCTGCATACACTGCAATGGGCAAACCCGTACCGAGCTTATAAGCACTTCCTAAAATGAAAGTACATGAAATTAAACAGATGAGCGCAAGGCACGCGACACTTTAAAACGGCAGCATCCCATTGTGTGGGAACAGATTTTATTGCCGTCATTTTTTTGACAGACAAGTCGCTAGTGTTATACTAACAGCTTATAAACATTTACTCCACATCGAACACACATTTATTCACGAAGTTTGCATTCTGAAAAAAAAAAAAAGAAAGAACAAATGGAAAAACATAACCCTCAAAAAGAGAGAAAAAAAAAAGACTAAAAAAAAACAAACACCTATCTGACTTATTTTCTAACAGAAGAAATGCAACATTAAAATTCTTGTGACTTTCATATTATATCATTGTACTTTTATACATATAATATAGTTATATACACCAGGTTGTGTCTCCATTCCAAATAAAAATTGACTGAAAAGCTTTTTAAAAAGGACATGCTTTTAGAAAATTTGCTTTATTGGATAAAACATTTGCTTTTGTTCCTAACTGGATTAGTGACCTAGAATGAACCTTGGCTTACATCCACTGGAAGACTGCCATTATGGACGGTCACTTGACAAGAGAACTTAAATGGGCGAGCCCGCAGGCCCATGACCCAGAGCCACATACATGCAAGATTTTATGCAAGAAGTTTTTAGGCTCTTGGCTTACACTGCAGATAAAAACTTAAGTTTGTGGGGAAAAAAAAAACACTTTATGCACAATCTACAGTGGTCCTTAAACAATAAGACGTGGTCTAAAACCGCACAGGGTCTAATTGTACTCCGTATTCAATAAAATCAGAATGCAAGCTCTTGTACAAGACCACGACTGGGTACTTTCTTCTTTATGGATAGTCCTGGTTTTTAATATTAACATAAAAGTGTTTGTTTACACCGAAACATTTTATAAACACGTGCTTAAAAGCTCTGTTTTTACTCACTGAAACCTTCTAAAACAGTCAGGAAAGAAGGACAGATTCTTCAAGCAACATGGAAGCACCCTTTTTGTGTAGTGTTTTTGTGTCGGGATCATGGTAGATGCCACAAAAGGTCTGCAAGTGTAGGTTAATTTTGTGTGCTATGGGGGTCCATGAGGACCCTACAAAAGGTCCACCCCCTGTAAATCATGCCCGTAGTAGTACTGTAATACTAGATGTACTACCCAATCACAAATGGACTCTTAGGTCTGGGATTGGATAGTACATATAGTACCAATAAAAACACTGTGTGCATGAACTGCTGAGGAGGAGCTATTCATATAAATATACTTTTACTAGACACTTCACAGTCAAAAATGACGGGAATAAAATTGTAAGGCTGGCAATGCTGTTTGCCACACAATGCAAGGCTATGGGCCCTCTGAGCACCTTTGGCGCTTATTGTGAGCCTCAACTTTCCTGCATTGCAATGATCACATTTGGCGCTCATCGCGTGGCTCTCCCCCTGTGTAGTCTATGGGCCTTGAGCTTAAGTGTTACTGTGTTTGGTTCTGTTACTACCTTGGGTTAAAGGTTAGTGGCTTGGATGAAGTGTTACTGACTTTCGTTAAGCGTTCCTGCTTAGGGCTCGTTTTTACGTCCTTCGGCCTCGTTTTGGTCGTGTTGCGTTTTTTGAACAGCCATTTTTTCCCCCTCAGGTGATTTACAATGGTGAAAAAATGACAAATATGACTCAAATTAAGTTGCAACCTCACTCGCAGGCTTCCTGGCTCTCCCCCTGTGCTGTGTGTGAGTGTGGAAGCGAATTTGTGACGTATTTGTTGTTTTTTAGGTCTTTCAGTTCCGTGGTTCGGCCTTTAAAGTCAGATTTTTGCGAGGGGCCCAGTCTATGTTCGGGTTTTTGCCCGAAGTCCTACAGGTCATAAGTCCTGCGTGCCTCAACTGCTCACCTCACTTTGCGAGGCTCGCAGTGCAATGAGTGCCTTTGGCGCTCATTGCAGCCCAAGTCCTGCATGCCTCAACCGTGGGCCGCAAGGTGACCAACGACCTTGAACAGACAACTATATTTGTTATTAAAAAAAGTGCTTAAAAGCTGTTTTACTACCCAAAACATGCCAACAGAAGACCAGAGACACTTTAAATTACTGATTTTCTCCACCCACATTACATTGTATGAAATGTGAAAAAAAAAGTGGTCACAAATTTTCTGTACGATTAAAACTAAACTTAATACTTTGTTTGTTTTGTGCATTTATTTGATTCAAAATCATTTCACAGACGCCGCCTTCAAGGTTTTCACTTCTATGGAGCAAATCTTTTTTACTGCTAGGATCAGTTTTCTTTACTTGGCTTCTTGCAGGTTCAGTTCAGCCTTTTTAAAAACAAATTATCTTTCTATTAGTTATAAATAAAAGTACTGGTAGCTTTAGTTGCCACATTTTCATAGCTAAAAGGTAGAAGCTCAGGGGATGGATTAGTTAGTGTAAAAGAAAAATAGTTTCAGCTGAAACATAACCGCAGTGAAGGCTAATATATATATATATAAAAAAATAAATAGTTACATAGGGCCTCATTCTATTAGCGGCCGTAAATCGGCCGTAAGGCTGCGATTCCTTGCGGGGGTTCAGTTAACTCGCGATTCTATTATACGGCCCCGCAAGGATCTCCTTTTACGGCCGGCCGCATATCTTGGAACCGGCCGTAATCTGTGAAATATAAAAACTCAAAAATAAATTCAAGCCTGCACTGTACAGCTCTGTAAATGCCAGGGATCATATTGGGGGACATGAGGATTAAAAGGAACCCACTCTCAAGCTTGCACATCAGCCCAAACCCGAGTTCAAATTAACTGTTTATTTTCCGGCTGCGGCGGGGGTGTGTCTGAGATGCTCCAAGCCCTCAGGACTTTTTACATGAATATTTTACGGATTTGAGTGTAGGGGAATGTTGTGCTATTTTTTCTAACACCTAAAATCCCTTTATAGTCTTCTCAAAGTGCAGGATGGCTTTATTTTGGCTTTATTTCGTGCTTAATTGGTGCTAGCGGGACCTCTTTCCTGCAAGTAAGCAGCGGCTCGGTTTTAGCCTTGCAGAGAGGTTTCCCGGAGCAATTGAATTGCAAATAGGATTTTCTTGCGGCCGATTCTCTTGCGGCCGTTTTAGATCAAAGGATTTCCTCTGGCGCGAGCGGCCGCAAGAGATAGCAAGGCACCGGCCGCAAGCCTGCCGGAGCCTCCGGCCGTAAGGGAATAGAATAGCAGAATAGCTTGCGGCCGGTCCTTGCGGCCCCGCAACAGCTGCGGCCGCTAATAGAATGAGGCCCATAGTAATTAAGGTTGAAAAAGACTCAGTCCATCAAGTTCAACCTTTTAAGATCTCCTCTGATCTGCAATATGAGGATTAGTTGTTAATTAATCAACTATTTTTTTTTGTAATTATTAATTAATCCAGAGGAAGGCAAACAGAAAAAAAAACCTAAGTGAAACCTAACCAATCACCTCAAAGGAAAAATTAAAATAAGTTATTAATTCCTTCCTGACCCCAGATACTGGCGATCGGATTTCTCCCTGAATCGATACTCTCTCTCTAATTATCCATGATAACCCGGAATCCCTTTTTAATTAGAAATAAATCCAGTCCCCTTTTGAAGTTATCTATCGAATCCGCTGTCACCACCTCCTTGGTAGAGAATTCCACAGATTAACCACCCTTACTGTGAAGAACCATTTTCTTTCTTTAAGGTGGAATCTTTTTCCTTCTAACCTCAAGGGATGTCCTCTTGTCAGTTGAAAACCTCTTGGCACAAAAAGCTCCCGCGACAAATCTTTATACTGACCCTGGATGTATTTATATAAGGTAATCATATCTCCTCTTAGACGCCTTTTTTTATAGAGAAAATAAGTGTAATTAGGTTAGTCTTTCCTCATAACATATCCCCTCCATTCCCCTTATTAGTTTTGTTGCCCTCCTCTGTACTTTTTCAAGCTCTAAAATGTCCTTTTTATGAAGTGGTGCCCAAAATTGTCCTCCATATTCCAAATGAGGGAGTACCAGAGATTTGTATAGTGGCAGAATTATATTTGCTTCCCTGGCTTCTATACCCTTCTTAATACATGCTAATATTTTATTTGCCTTTGCAGCTGCTGCTTGGCTTTGAGCACTGTTACCTAGGTGGTTGTCCACAAGCACTCCCAAATCCCTTTCAATATCTGATACACCTAGATTTGCTCCATTAAGATTACAAATTGCATGGATATTTTTCCTTCCCAGATGCATAACCTTACATTTATTTGTATTAAATCTCATGTTTCAATTTTATGTAAATCCCTTTGAAGGGAAAGCACATCATTGTCTAACTTCATTATCTTGCACAACTTCATGTCATCAACGAAAATGGAGACCCCACACTCCAATCCCACCTCTAAGTCATTAATAAATATGTTAAAAAAAAAAAGGAGAGGACCCAATACTGAACCCTGAGGAACCCCACTTACCACATTAGTCCAATCACAGTAGGTTCCATTTACCACAACCCTTTGCTTCCGGTCTTTTAGCTCTCAATCCATGAGCAGATATTTACTGCAATTCCTGTATCCCTTAGTTTGCTCAACAGTCTCCCATGTGGCACTGTATCAAAAGCCTTTGCAAAATCCATAAAGACTACACCCACTGAGTTGCCTTGATCCAGGTTCCTACTAACCTCCTCATAGAAACTAATTAGATTTGTTTGACATGACATATCCCTCCTAAATCCATGTTGACTCCTGCTTATAATCCTGATCAAATAGACATATTCGTGTATATTATCCCTTATTAACCCTTCTAAAAGCTTTCCCACTACAGATGTGAGGCTCACTTTTCTACAATTCCCAGGATTTGCTCTTGCTCCCTTTTTAAATATAGATATCACATCAGATAGATATATATATATAGATATAGATATATATATATAGATATATATATATAGATATATATATATAGATATATATATATATATATAGATATAGATATATAGATATAGATATAGATATATAGATATATATATATAGATATAGATATATATATATATATATATATATATACACACATATACACACATATACACACACACACACACACACACACACACACACACACACACAACTATTCTCAAGCTAAAAGTATATTATGCATATTTATTTTATTTCTTTCAAATATAGTTCCTCAAGGAACTTTTTAAATATAGGACTACAATTGTCTGCCTTGGTGTTGTGGGTGGGGATTTCTTCTTACACTCTTAAAACTCCATGGTAAACAATATTATGGAGCCAAGTAAGGCAGATAGTGTGAGGCACCACAGGGGGCTGGGGACAACACATGGGTTTGATCATCACAAATTACCAAATGCAAACAAAATTAGCAACGTACAATATGAGAATATGTGAAGTAAAATATACAGCACATGTATCTAACAATCCCTACATAACAGCGACTTGCCCGTCAAAAAATTGTGGCAATAAAATGTTAAGCTTGACAATGCGGTTTGCCACACAAGGCAAGGCTATGGCCACTCTGAGCACCTTCGTTGCTCATCACGTGGCTCATAGTGAGCGACTTTGGCACTCATTGCAAGCCTCTCCCCCCGTGTACTTCGCAGGCCTCGCGATAAGGGGCCCCTTACTGGCGTTTTTGACATGCTGCAACTTTCCTGCTTTGCAATGAGAGCCTTCGGCACTCATGGCAAGCCTCTCATGTCCCCTGTCCCCTTTTCTCCCCCTCATCTCTCCATTTTACCTGCTCCGTTTCCTTAATTCTACTCTGGCTCCCCATTTTCTTACCCTCCCTCTCATTGCCCTTGTAACGGAGTTGGAACACGAATCCAATATCTCCGCTGGTATACGGTAAAATATCCAAGAAACACTACAGTCTCACCATTCCCGACCTCTCATATTGGACGACACACAATTTGGGAGTCAAATGAATACTAACTTTATTTTGTTATATGCGGAAATATATATACACATCTCTTTGGCCACAGGTAATACACATGCCCATATTTGGCCACACAATACACATAGAGGGACAATAGGTGGGTCACACATCCCTGAGGCTACCTGGCAACTTTGATACAATCAGACAATGATTAGATCATCCTTCTTATGTCTGAGAATGAAAACACTTTATACAATAGACTTCCTTATCTTATGAGGAGTCTCTGTAATAGGATTATCTATTATGCCAAGGTCTGCAATAGTCTGGGCTAATATTCTGAAGCATAAACCAACATACATACAGTATAATAGTAGGATCATATTTTAACCATAATAATAACCATAAAACAGGGTAAAACAGTGATGGGTTCCGTTATAGCCCTCTTACTCGCTCATATCTCCACTAAGCTTATGTTATGTGCCACCGAGGTCCATGAGAACCCCCCATGGTCATAGCTTGGAATACCATGAGACTACACTGATGGGTATTGAGGTTAATATCAACATGTTAATATATACTACCATAGGGGTCCCATGGTTATACTTTACTTTGGGTATAACTGGGCTCATAGGGAGTAGTGGGTATTAAGGGGGAATCTTAGAGGATATGCAGCTCAAAGGGTGTAGTGGGTCAATACAAAAAAAAAAAAAAAAACACACACACACACACACACACCACACAGAGACAGCCATGACATCTGCCAGTGAGGTTGCACGCTAAATAAAGTGTTTAGGAAATTGCAAACTTGCCTAAGCGAGAGAAAAAAAATCGTGGCTGAAGAAAAATTAAAACGAGGCTTCACAACCCTGAAATGCGCAAAAAAAACACCAGGCACATAAAACTTTTGCCAGGTACATACGAGGTACAAAAATACACATTTAGGAAGCACGGAAAATGCTCGCGACCCGTATGGCGCGCACACACAAACCACGCCATTTTACTACACTAACACGTTATGAATCTAAAATGGCGCTTTACACAACTAAACCAACGGTTTGCCCTAGCGCACGCAGCATACAATGTAGGTTTGCACTGTTGTGGAGCTGAGGTGTAAGTGTCAACAATGTGTGCGCGAGGGGAAGCCGTTTGGGTAGCTGTGTACTTCCGCATTGTGTAAGTTAGTGTTGTAAAATGGCGGCCAATGAGTATGTGGTACGCGGCTGTGGATGATGTAGCGTCCTTGGTAAGAGTGTATCTTGTACGGCTTTTTTGAAAAGCTGTATGTGCTTGGTGGCGTTTTGCGTCTTTAGGGTCCTGTAGTCTCGTTTTCGTCAGCGGCCATTTTTTCTCTCGCTTAGAGGGATTTGCGTGTGTCTAAACTCGAGAATTTGGACTAAAACGGAGGTGTAACTTCACTTGCAGAGGTCCTGGGTGCCCCCCTTGCTGTGGGTATTTATTGTGTTTAATGTTTTCAGGTGCGCGCGGTTCAGCCGTTAAGGTCGTATTTTTGCGGGTTTGTAATGGGTTTTTTTTTTTCTAAGTCCCGCGGTTCGTATTTTTTGGTTTGCGTGTTAGATCTATTTTGTTAAAGTGCCGCTTGTATGGTTGTTTGTAAGCGTGTGAGGCGCCGTAGAGCCTCCACCTGCGCAAATGCGGCTCCTCGCTTCGCGAGGGTCTGCATTTGCGGCCTGCAATGCGCCTTTGGCTCATTGCAGCAGACGTCGGAGCCTCCACCTTCCGCAAATGCGGCCCCTCGCAAAGCGAGGGGGCGCATTTGCGGACCAAACTGCATCCCTCGCTTTGCGAGGGAAGCAGTTCTTGCGCAAGCGTGATGACGATTCGTAGTTTGTCAACTATTATATGTAAAAATGTACTATTTGGAAAATTTTGCTTATACATTCTGTAATTTAATATTTTAAACGTAATTATGATGCTGTAGAATCTACCATTTAGGTATCAGAATATAAAGACTCAACTTCCTGAGTTGGAGGAATCTTTAAAAAACACACATCTGCCAGGAGAACTACAGGGAAGGTCATTATTTTACAAGGATACACCCACCTGAGAAAGTAATAAGCAGCAGAAGGGAAGAAATCAAAATGACTAATGCGGTAGTAACTGCATATAACAATTAGCAAAATATAAAAGGCTGGGTATATTGTATTTGCAGATGCTGCTTGGCATGGAGCACGGTTGCAGTTCAGAAAGCAAAGGAAAGTAAAATATTATCATGTAGTAAGAAGGGTATAGAAGCAGTAAGGACAGTCAGACTGTGGAATCCTCTACCAAAGGAGGCGGTGACAGCACAGATTTGATAGATAGCTTTAAAAAAGGATTGGATATGTTTTTAGTAAAGGCCATTCAGGGCTATCCTGGATAATTAGAGAGGGAGTATTGATCCAAGAAGGAGTCCGATTGCCAGTATCTGGGGTCAGGAAGGATTCTCCCAACCCCCCCCCCCCCCCTATTGGAGACAATTGACAAAGTTTCAATAGGTTTTTTTCTATTGGCATTCTTCCAACTAAATATAAAATTAATTAAATCAGCATAATACAAAAGGTCAGAGGAGATCTAAAAAAGGTTGAACTTGATAGACTAAGTTCCTATGTAACGATGTAAGATAATGCTGTGAAAGTGTTGCTTGCGTTCAGTCAACAAATTTTGAAAACTCAACAGCGTCCAGTGGACTAAAAAAGGTTGATCAGTTATCAAAACTATGGCATTAATTTCACATGCCAGCAAGGTAATGCTTAACATCCTACAAGCTCAGCTCCCACAATATATGGAACGGGAACTACCAGATGTGCAAGCCGGTCCCGCAGAGGAAGAGGCACAAGAGATCCAATCGCCAATGTCCGATGGATAAGAGAGAAAAGCAAGAGAGTTCCAGAAAACATTTACTTCTGCTTCATAGACTATACTAAAGCCTTTGATGGTGTGGATCACAACAAAATGTGGCAAGTTCTTAAAGAGTTGGGAGTACCAGATCATCTAATCCTCCTAAAGAGTCTGTACGTGGACCAAAAAGCCACGGTCAGAACCGCACATGGGACAACAGAATGGTTCAAGATCAGAAAAGGAGTGTGACAAGGTTGTATATGGTCACCTTATTTATCCAACTTATACTTGGAGTACATCATGCATAAGGCTGGACTGGAGGAATCCAAAGCCGGAATCAATATTGCTGGAAGGAATATCAACAACCTCATATACGCCGATGATACTACTCTGATGGCCGAGAGTGAGGAGGAACTAAAGGACCTATTGATGAAGGTAAAACGAGAGTGCAAAAGCTAGCCTGGTGCTCAACGTTAAGAAGATGAAGATCATGGCAAACGGCAATCTCAGTTCCTGACAAATAGATGGGAAGAAGTGGAGGCAGTGACAGATTTTATTTTCTTGGGATCAAAGATGTCTGCAGATGGGGACTGCAGCCATGAAATTAAAAAGAGGTCTGCTTCTGGGGAGAAAAGCTACAGCAAGTCTGCACAAGCTAGTAAAAAGAACTATGGTATTCCCAGTAGTAACATATGGATGTTAGAGCTGGACCATAAAGAAGACTAAGCAGGAGTATAAATTACTCCTTTGAATTGTGGTGCTGGAGAAAACTGCAAAAAGACCCAATTGAACCATTAAACATGAGCTTGAGTGACCTCAGAGGGGCAGCGGCCGACATATGCCTGGTGTGCTGTGGTGCACAGGGTCATAGAGAGATGGACACGTCTGTACAACAAGTGTGATTTTATCTTTACACTCCCTTGAATAACTAAACACATTCATGTTTATATGCAGTTATTTATTGGAGGGTTCCACTTTCGTTCTTGAAATGTGAATTTCTTCACAAGAGTATTTTTTAAATATCTAACTACAGCGTCCTTAAAAAATACATTTGCAAAGTAGTTACACCAATGTTTTATTGGATTGTACAATCACCAAATTGTGTCGCATCTGTTTTAAAGGTACCTACAACGGGTACGAAGATAAAGCTATGTTACTCTTTGTCCGTTGCTAACAAAATCTAAAATTATTCAAATAATAACAATTCAGAATAAAACACCATATTTTTAGTTTGTTAAAACACCCTGTACCCTACCATATAGGTTTTGGGAGCGGTTTGTTTCATAAAACTTGTGCTTGATCACGATCAGTCGATGTACTTTATTTGATGCATGACAATTTAACAATGAATACCCCATAATAACTCTAACAGGATGCTTCCTACCCTACTTACATTTTGGAATTTTAAATGTATCTGGCGCAGTTTGGCATGGATAGCTGAAAACTTGCAAATAAAAGCCACACCATACATTATGGCTTCCTATCTTCACTTACAAACCTTTAGATACTTTTTGCTGACAAACATCTGAAAATGGATTGTAGTTATTTTTATTACTGTAGCGGAACCCATCACTGTTTAATTACTATTGAAAGTATCTGCATAATATGTCTAATGTCTGGCTTAAAGGAGCATTGACGTCTCAAACTGCTGTGCATTTCATACAAAAGCTTGAAAAATCATGTGTAAAAAAAATGGTTACAAACTTTAGAATTGATCAATAAGTTAATATGTTCAACATTTCTAGTTATTGGGGTTATATCGTTTGGGTTATATTGGGGTTATAGTTCTTGAAGCCTCTGCACACAGCCAATGAGTTTACTGTGGCCAGACAACCAAATGAATGAAAAAGGTTTCATATCAAATTCCTATTTTTATATTTATTTTTGCCTTGTATCTTGCATTTATTTCTTTCATTTTAATAAATAGGTACTCTCTTGTTCACTTACATCTTGTGACAATGTGCCTATTTTGTTATTCGATGGCTTTCAGTGTTTTACTTTCCATTAGTGAACGTACCCAGACAGACATTAACATGCTTCATAGTTTTGTTGATTTGGCCATGTAGCCTCAGCACTTACCCCATTCCTTGTTTAAACGCCTCAATTAGCTCATTCTTCTTGTCTTGGTCTTCAACCCAATACACACTTGGAATCACAAACTCAGATATTACTCGGCATTCTGGGCAGGACCTTACACGAGAGAAAATAAATAAATATTATGCGGGCATTGCAACTAGCAGAATAAAGGATTTGCAATAGAAAATATTATAGTACAGCGGCGCATAAATGTGTAGCAAATCAAGTATGTGTCACATGGCGTTAATGACCCATAATAGAGTAAATCTCCTAACACCAATTCAAAACTTCCAAGTATGCGAAATCATTTCACACATGAACCCCGACACATTACTGTTAAACACTACAGTAGAAAAATTGTAATATTGGGTCCATAACACAATGACCAGATATTAATCATATTAATGCATTATTATAATAAAGAAACAAACGTTACGCCTGAGAGCGCTCAGCCGCTCCTGTGAACTAGGCCAGAAGAGAGACTCGACTTACTTTATAACCGGATTCTCAAATTGTTTTGCGCATCTCCACTGTCGGATGCACGTTAAACAGTATGTGTGATTGCAGTTGGATAAGATCCCGAACCTTCTCTCGGATGGGGACGATTTCTCGTATACAACTTCCATGCAGATACTACACACTTTCTCCTGACTTGCCTGAAAAGCAAAGGCTCTCTCCATTTCATGTTCAAATGCTGCCATGCACAACTGCAAAAAGGAAGGAAAAGAACAAACATTAGAGCATTAATAAACCACACGCCATCAGTTTTATGTATAATTTCTGTGGCTTTCTGGCTTCATCGTCTATAAATCAGGCCCCTACATTAAAGTTGGACAACACTTAAGTCAAATTGAGAGAGCTGAAATGATTCTTACTTCTGCAATTTAGCAGCGATTTGGTTCCTTCGTGTTTTAATCCCTGCTTCAAGTCTAGGTATGTTCTCTATTTGTAGTTCAATATTAGAAGATTATTGCGTTCACGGGCTAAATCAAAGATGTTTATCACTGTAAAAAGGAATACATGGGACCTGCACTGAACGGACAGCCAAAGTGGCTCATCTGACACTTTCTACCACTTGCAAATCTTCCCTTCTTCACGCAGAGCTTGCACAGGATAAATCACACACTGCGTTAGCTTTGCAATGTGATGAATTCTAATCACCGGTATATGCGCTCTTCTTCCATACACACTGGCTCATTATGTATTTGAGCTATTGCTTGCACATACTCAGATTGATGCATCCTTATTGCTACTAAGGGGACCTTTTGAAGTTGCGATTCAGATGTTAATTTAAAATAGCTTTCCCCGTATGAATTTCAAGCCTCTGATGGTGTAAAGCAGTTTTAGTGAGTTTTATGACCTCTAACTAAAACAAACCAGTATTATTTTTGCTGTTCAGACCTACCTTGAACATGTAGTTTTTACAGTGTGTGGCAGGGGTGGAGCGTGTAACTAATTTCAGATACCTTTATCTCCCAATTTGCTTGCTAGCCTTTTCATATAGTAGCCTTAGCATATACTAGTTTATTGCATTCTTTGTGAGGCCCTTATATTAGGTTTGTCTCTTTAACGTGTTAAAGAGCCAGTTCATTCCACACACCACTGTAAAGTTCGGATTATTCCTGTTATGACTGCGCCGGCAGCAATTGCAGCAAGGAGCGGCTAGACAGTGCTGCTGAAATTGTGCAGTTTGCAAGCGCTGCTCAGATCAAATACTATTTCCAAGCTTAAACCTCTACCCTTACCCCACGTTATGGGAAAAAAAAAAAATCATAAATGAAGTGTCACCGACAGTGTCCCCAGACAGACTCATAGCAACAGCTCTGTGCAGGGAGCATAAGCAGAAAGAAAGTGAACCCTTCCCAAATTCATCTGTGCATGGAAATGACTGCTGGAATCAGCTAAAGAGTACAGAGTAACTTCTCCTGCTACATTCCTGTAGTTCAGTGGAAAAACTATCAAACTTTGTGCTCACGGAGCCTTCAAGGCTAGGTGTCGCCAGATGTTGTTAATCATGGAACAGACAGCAGTGTGTTTGTAAACAGAACTAAGACTGCAGATTTTTAGCTGTTAGTATAAATAAAAAAAAATAAAAAAACAACTGATCATTTAAACATAGAATCTTGTGCTCTTTCACATCATGAAGAGCACTCATAGTGAGGTAAATGGCTCTTTAATCACTTGCTAGTCTAGAACTGTTCTTGGAGCAACAACTGCAAATCAAATGATGCGCATAATCACCTTTTCATGCGTCTTTCTCTGCTCCTGGTCATAAGGATGAAGCACTTGCAGCCCACAGATTTCACACACCTCACCGTGGAGATAAGGACAGGTCTCACCATAGTTACACGTCCCAGCTGCTGCATAAGGACACAGCTGCTGAGGGTCATCAGGATAGGCGCTACCAGCCTCAACTTCTTCCAGCCCTGTACAGATGGCTTCCAGGTAAGAATGTGGCTTTGCTTCCAAAGGGTTGACCTGGGGGTCACTGTAATGGTTTGTACTGGGAAGAGGATTTGATCTGGTCTTTTCTTCTGACAGCCCACAGAGATCTAAAAACAAAAACAGAAAAGCTAATGAAGTGCCAAACGCCTTCTGGCAAGGATTTAGTCATTTAAAAAAAAAAAAAAAGAAAGAAAAAAAAAAGAAAGAAAAGAAGAGCATTTAACAAAATGAAGGAATTCCAGCGGTGAGTCTGCAGTGTGCCCCAACACAGAAAGTTTTAGCTGCAGGTTAACGTCTAGATTTTAGGTCTGATATTTTTTATTTCATAAAGACTATTTGTAAATGTTAGAAACATGTTCTGTTATGTACAGGAGACACAAATGGAGATTACATATAAATTTAAAAAAAAGTATATAAATTGATTTATTACACCGTCAAAGCCAATTTGCCTTGGAATGAAGTGTTCCAATAGATCAAGGAATAAGAGTAAGGCTGTGCTTCTTAAAATGAGATATTGATGGTCAGAGTGCACATGGCCCTTTACCTCCAGAAACATTTCTATCCATGGAGATTTGGCAATACATATTAAAAGCATTTTCTTAAAGGATTGCAGGATCTTATCTCCTCAGCAAAAGCAAAATAAAAATGTATATGCGGACATGCAGAGTCTATAAAGTATTCTCAGGGTGAGCAAAACTAAATAAAAACAAACATTGGAGTGGGTTAGATTTCTTTAGAAATGACGTTGTTTAAACCTATATTTATTAATTTATATGTAACAATAATTTAGAAGTCAGGCGAAAAGTGAAAGTTAGCAGTTGTGAATCATCGCTCAATGAGTTGGTTTAAAAAAAAGGCATATCTAGAATTTTATTACGATATTCTGAAAAACTACAAATAAAAAGGAAAAAAGGTTTTTGAAAGTTTAAAAAGAGAGACCTCTACTCTTATGTGCCTTGTCAAGTTGGACGCCATGGAAATGGAAAGATCTGGAACTTTACAATACTGTTAGATGGACACCGTGGTCACAAATGTTCTATCAAGCATTTAAATACAGTGTTTTAAACATTTCAGAGCAACCTTTTTGCATCACAGGAGGGTACTAAACGTTTCATAAATGCCCATTTTCTCTTTTAAAACAGCTTTTGGGAGTAGCCAGTTTTTCGATTGCCCCTACATAGCTAAGCAATGCCCAAACAGATACTCTACATAGAATTAGTGCGGAGGTCCTGACTTCAATCCTGTACAAACTGCTTTTGGAATAAAGTAAGCATTTATACAAACCTTGCAACACTAATACATTTAGTGTGTAGCTAGTATGTGTTTAACAGAGCAGGTGTTAAATGTGTGACTTCAGGGTTATTTATTTGGCAGTCTCAATGGACTGGTCTTCACATCCAGGGCTCTCATAAAAGAAACTTCTACCCGCTCTTAATTTTGTAATAGATTAAAGTCTTTAGTGTTAAAATGTAAATACTTGTTAGGGAGTACAAATATTGGTAATAAAGTATATCATTTAAACCAATCACATATATAGTTGTGAGCGATACGAGCTGTTGCCAACGCTTGCGACCCTCGCAGCAGTTACTGGCAAGGAGCGCCAAAGGCATAGGCGCTCATCCCTATGACCCACGGAACTACACATCAACAGAAATCTCAATTACACAATTCAGAATGCGAGACCCGTGGCAGTTTGTGGGAAAAAAAAAAAAAGTTGCGTGGAAAAATTACGGGCCATAACACTTGCAAAAAGGAAAGCGGGACTAAAAAAAAAAACACAACACGATCTCACACACCGCATAGGGGGACAGCCAGGATGTCTGGAAATGACCATTTAAACACAAATTTGCAGAGTTTCGGCACTCAAAAAATAAATAAAAACACGAAAACAAGGCTACATGACCTTTAAACACGCAAAACACCGCCTGGCACATAAGACCTTTACACAGGAAAGTACGAGGTATAAAATACACCACTAGGGAGAACGGAAAATGCTCCAGACCTGCGTAACGCATACGCCGCCATTTTACAATACTAACTTTAACATTACCATTCCAAAATGCCGAATTACACCGATAAACAAACGGTTTGGCCTTGTGCACGCAGCCTATTTACACTGCACACTTGGCACATTGCTGACACTTACACATCAGGTCAGCAACAGTGCAAATGTACATTGTATGCTGCAGGAACATCAAAAGAGATTGTTAGCTCTTCATGATATTGCTTGCTGCATATATTACAAATAGGTAAAGTATATTAAATCATAAAATTATATATATATATATATATATATATATATATATATATATATATATATATATATATATATCTATCCAAAGGCAATTAGCGCAGTCCTTGCAATGAGCGCCAAAGGTGCTCAGACCAACAAAGTTACACGAGAAGAGAGGATCACAATGAACACTGCGGGTGTTAAGAGAAGCAAAAAGTACACCATGGGAGAGCGTTCATTATGAGCCTTGCGATGAGCGCCAAAGGCGCTCAGCGCGGGGTTTGCAATGAGCGCCGAAGGTGCTCAGACAACCAAAAGCCTTACTTTGTAGTGCAAACCGCATTCCCAGCCTTACAATTTTATTGACCGTCATTTTCTGACGGCAAGTCACTAGTCTGTAATAAGAATGAAAGCAATAACCAGTGAGGGGCAAGTCAGATAATTCAGGAAACACAATAATAAAATCAGCTTTAAATGTCTTTATAGTTGGACCGTGATTGGAAATCATCTAAATAAGCATCGCCCATATATTTTGTAGTGTTCCTGATATGTTCTCCCTATGGATTCCACTGCAATGAAAGAAACCCAGAGATGGACACAGCTGCAATGTACCTTCTGAAATTGTACTACATAAGGACTCATTGTCACATAACATAAAAAGCAGATTACCGATTGTATTAAGAATTTTCTTTCACACTAAATTACTCCTGAGAAGTTTAGCATGGTTTGTGCTGCATTATTATGCCACTCTGCAGCCCATAAATAATGATTAGTTGTTTTAATGTGGTAATTAGGACACAGTTACATCCCCTTCCCCCAACCTGATCAAACAAACACTTTGAGTTACTAATTAGCACAAGAGGCCACAAATCATCATCATAAGGGAACTGCATAGATATTGCTGAATATCTCAGGATCAACTTACTGTAGATGAAAATAACGCAAAATGTATAGACCATTATTAATGCACTGAGATTAAAACTACTTTTTTTGAGGGTGACAACGTGCTTTTAACAGTTACAGATTTGTGATAAATGACAACCGGAAATCTGCTGCTACACAAACCTATTCATACACACGATGATATTAATCTACATTAGATACATATGGAAATGTACAGTGATAATCCTTAAACCGCACCTCGATCTCGAAGTACAAGGGCCTTCTTCTCCCGCCTCGGAGGGGTGCTTATGGCGACAGGTAATGCGGTCTCTTCTGTAAGGGGAGGGGGAGGAGGCGTGATCTCTACGGCTGGTGATGGAGGTTCTTGAGAGTAGTAAACAGCCCCACCACCGCAGGGTTTCACATGGTCATACCTAGACAAATTAATAATACACAATGTTTCACATTAACTTATTTTTCAACATACATATAAACAAGCAGTTCCTTTTTTTAAGATGGATCTAAAAATAATTTGCTTCATATAAAAGAGAACGCCAACAACGAATAAAACTTGTGTTTACATAGTTCAAATACCGTATATACTTACATATTAGCCGAGTTTTTCAGCCCTTTTTTTTTTAAGGCAAAAAAAGGGCCCCCTCAGCTTATTCTCGAGTCACTCCCCCCCCACCCCCCACCCCCAGTGTCTCTCTAACCCCCCCGGTATGTCTCTAATCCCCCCTCTACCCAAACCCCCCTATGTGCACCTGATATATGCTAATGGCGCAACGCGCATGTGACGTCACATGTGCGCTGGGTCAAGGAGCGGAGCCCAGAGAACAAGCAGGTAAGTGAGGGGAGAGGTATTTAAGGGGGTTTAGATGGAGGAGGGGGGGGGGTTGAGGATGAGGAGGAGGGGGGGGTTGAGGATGAGGAGGGGGGGGGGGGTTGAGGATGAGGAGGGGGGGGGGGGTTGAGGATGAGGAGGGGGGGGGGGGGTTTGAGGATGAGGAGGGGGGGGGGGGGTTGAGGATGAGGGGGAGGGGGGGGGTTGAGGATGAGGGGGGGGGGGGCTTGAGGATGAGGAGGGGGGGGGCTTGAGGATGAGGAGGGGGGGGGGTTGAGGATGAGGAGGGGGGGGGGGGTTGAGGATGAGGAGGGGGGGGGGGTTGAGGATGAGGAGGGGGGGTTGAGGATGAGGAGGGGGGGGGGGTTGAGGATGAGGAGGGGGGGGGGGGGGTTGAGGATGAGGAGGGGGGGGGGGGTTGAGGATGAGGAGGGGGGGGGGGTTGAGGATGAGGAGGGGGGGGGGTTGAGGATGAGGAGGGGGGGGGGGGGTTGAGGATGAGGAGGGGGGGGGGGGGTTGAGGATGAGGAGGGAAGGGGGTTGAGGATGAGGAGGGGGGGGGGTTGAGGATGAGGAGGGGGGGGGGGGGTTGAGGATGAGGAGGGGGGGGGGGTTGAGGATGAGGAGGAGGGGGGGGGTTGAGGATGAGGAGGAGGGGGGGGGGTTGAGGATGAGGAGGAGGGGGGGGGTTGAGGATGAGGAGGGGGGGGGGTTGAGGATGAGGAGGGGGGGGGGGTTGAGGATGAGGAGGGGGGGGGTTGAGGATGAGGAGGGGGGGGGTTGAGGATGAGGAGGGGGGGGTTGAGGATGAGGAGGGGGGGGTTGAGGATGAGGAGGGGGGGGGGGTTGAGGATGAGGAGGGGGGGGGGGGTTGAGGATGAGGAGGGGGGGGGGTTGAGGATGAGGAGGGGGGGGGTTGAGGATGAGGAGGGGGGGGGGTTGAGGATGAGGAGGTTGAGGATGAGGAGGGGGGGGGGGGTTGAGGATGAGGAGGGGGGGGGGTTGAGGATGAGGAGGGGGGGGGGTTGAGGATGAGGAGGGGGGGGGTTGAGGATGAGGAGGGGGGGGTTGAGGATGAGGAGGGGGGGGGTTGAGGATGAGGAGGGGGGGGGTTGAGGATGAGGAGGGGGGGGGGTTGAGGATGAGGAGGGGGAGGGTTGAGGATGAGGAGGGGGGGGGGTTGAGGAGGGGAGGTTGAGGAGGGGAGGTTGAGGAGGGGAGGTTGAGGAGGGGAGGTTGAGGAGGGGAGGTTGAGGAGGGGAGGTTGAGGAGGGGAGGTTGAGGAGGGGAGGTTGAAAGACACACAGGGAAGGGAGAGGGGAGAAGAGACACGGAGAGAGAGGGGGGACACAGAGGGCACAAAAGGGACACAGGGGGCAGCACATTTCCCACCCTCGGCTTATACTCAAGTCACTCATTTTACCCAGTATTTTGTGGTAAAATAGGTGCCTCGGCTTATACTCGAGTATATACGGTACTTCATTTATTTCTAGGTCTGTCTGTAAGGATTCTGGTAATGTGAGCCATAATGTAACGGCCACAAACGTCCTCTATATGGGCTCTGCACCATTAGATTTCATGGTTAGGAAAATAATATGTTTGAAACCGCCAAACATGGCGAAACTTTAGAATACAATAAAAAAAAAAAACAGTATACGAGTTTATAACATTAAAGGATATCTGTAATACTGGCGCCATATGAAAAAAACTAAATAATAATAATTTCTTACCTGCAACGGGTGCCATAAGCACACTGCCCTTTCTGGTAAAACCGACAGATTGTTGATGGTTTACTTGTCGCCAGGTCATGTGAGAACATACATCTACTGCCTTCTCTGCAAACTCCATGCATAAAATACCTAATGGGGAAATAGAATACGATTATTAGCATGTTCCATAAAAGGCACCAAGCGTGGTCAGATATACACCCCCCCCCCCGTGGTCCTCGAGTGCAGAACACAAGCCAGGATGTGCACACATGAATCAGTCGCTGCTTCGACCAGTCTGACAGCAGCCGGGACTGGGAAACGGGTCAGAGTTGAGGGAAAGATGGATGGTGCTAAATACAGGGATATTCTTGTACCTGCACCACTCTGTGCGTGATTTGAGGCTAGGACGGAGGGTCACCTTCCAGGAGGACAATGAGCTCAAAGACAGGGCCCGACATTCTTTTCTTCATTTTGTAATATTGTTTTGACTTGAACTTAACCCTGTATAGCGCTACGAAATATGTCTGCGCATTACAAATAAAAGGAAATAATAATAAATAAATGTAAATAGATCAGCAGTGATATTCTATTCCTGGTAACATCCAGGAACACCCCATATCCCTTTAAATAACAGTTTAGTGGGGTATAATTAAACATATCTAAGTTGTTTGGAATTAGGCCCCCTCTGGAAGGTAACCAGCCTTCCTGTATATTACGCCATGTGTATGTCGTACCTATCGCACGTGACCTTAGTTCTGCAATATGGACCTTGGTATCTTCTTTACTAACTGCCTAATAGTGCAATACATCACTCGCTAGTAAACAATACAGCAGCTTGTGGCTACAATCGGACTTGTGTCCTCAATGGCTGCAAACAGTGCAGGACGGCTCTGGTTGTACAGAAGTGATGCAGCCTGAGCACAAGAGGCGGCCACCCCAACTGGAAGGCAGCTTCATCCTCAAGAGGGTTAAAGACATTTATACATTTAACTGATTAACTCTGAGCCGCCTCTCCTAGGGCCACCATAACCCTCTCTGAGCGGCCTCTACTATGGATATGATAACCCTCTCTGGGCGGCCTCTTCTATGGATATGATAACCCTCTCTGAGCGGCCTCTTCTATGGATATGATAACACTCTCTGAGCAGCCTCTTCTATGGATATGATAACCCTCTCTGGGCGGCCTCTTCTACGGATATGATAACACTCTCTGGGCGGCCTCTTCTATGGATATGATAACACTCTCTGGGCGGCCTCTTCTATGGATATGATATTCCTCTCTGAGCGGCCTCTTCTATGGATATGATAACCCTCTCTGGGCGGCCTCTTCTATGGATATGATAACCCTCTCTGGGCGGCCTCTTCTATGGATATGATAACACTCTCTGGGCGGCCTCTTCTATGGATATGATAACACTCTCTGGGCGGCCTCTTCTATGGATATGATAACCCTCTCTGGGCGGCCTCTTCTATGGATATGATAACCCTCTCTGGGCGGCCTCTTCTATGGATATGATAACCCTCTCTGGGCGGCCTCTACTATGGATATGATAACCCTCTCTGGGCGGCCTCTTCTATGGATATGATAACCCTCTCTGGGCGGCCTCTTCTATGGATATGATAACCCTCTCTGAGCGGCCTCTTCTATGGATATGATAACCCTCTCTGGGCGTCCTCTTCTATGGATATGATAACCCTCTCTGAGCGGCCTCTTCTATGGATATGATAACCCTCTCTGAGCGGCCTCTTCTATGGATATGATAACCCTCTCTGAGCGGCCTCTTCTATGGATATGATAACCCTCTCTGAGCAGCCTCTTCTATGGATATGATATTCCTCTCTGAGCGGCCTCTTCTATGGATATGATAACACTCTCTGAGCGGCCTCTACTATGGATATGATAACCCTCTCTGGGCGGCCTCTTCTATGGATATGATAACCCTCTCTGAGCGGCCTCTACTACGGATATGATAACCCTCTCTGAGCGGCCTCTACTACGGATATGATAACCCTCTCTGGGCGGCCTCTTCTACGGATATGATAACCCTCTCTGAGCGGCCTCTTCTATGGATATGATAACCCTCTCTGAGCGGCCTCTACTATGGATATGATAACACTCTCTGAGCGGCCTCTTCTATGGATATGATAACCCTCTCTGGGCGGCCTCTTCTACGGATATGATAACCCTCTCTGAGCGGCCTCTACTATGGATATGATAACCCTCTCTGGGCGGCCTCTTCTATGGATATGATAACCCTCTCTGAGCGGCCTCTTCTATGGATATGATAACACTCTCTGGGCGGCCTCTTCTATGGATATGATAACACTCTCTGGGCGGCCTCTTCTATGGATATGATATTCCTCTCTGAGCGGCCTCTTCTATGGATATGATAACCCTCTCTGGGCGGCCTCTTCTATGGATATGATAACCCTCTCTGGGCGGCCTCTTCTACGGATATGATAACCCTCTCTGGGCGGCCTCTTCTATGGATATGATAACACTCTCTGGGCGGCCTCTTCTATGGATATGATATTCCTCTCTGAGCGGCCTCTTCTATGGATATGATAACCCTCTCTGGGCGGCCTCTTCTATGGATATGATAACACTCTCTGGGCGGCCTCTTCTATGGATATGATAACCCTCTCTGGGCGGCCTCTTCTATGGATATGATAACCCTCTCTGGGCGGCCTCTTCTATGGATATGATAACCCTCTCTGGGCGGCCTCTTCTATGGATATGATAACCCTCTCTGGGCGGCCTCTTCTATGGATATGATAACCCTCTCTGAGCGGCCTCTTCTATGGATATGATAACACTCTCTGGGCGTCCTCTTCTATGGATATGATAACCCTCTCTGAGCGGCCTCTTCTATGGATATGATAACCCTCTCTGAGCGGCCTCTTCTATGGATATGATAACCCTCTCTGAGCGGCCTCTTCTATGGATATGATAACCCTCTCTGAGCAGCCTCTTCTATGGATATGATATTCCTCTCTGAGCGGCCTCTTCTATGGATATGATAACACTCTCTGAGCGGCCTCTACTATGGATATGATAACACTCTCTGGGCGGCCTCTTCTATGGATATGATAACCCTCTCTGAGCGGCCTCTTCTATGGATATGATAACACTCTCTGGGCGGCCTCTTCTATGGATATGATAACCCTCTCTGGGCGGCCTCTTCTATGGATATGATAACCCTCTCTGGGCGGCCTCTTCTATGGATATGATATTCCTCTCTGGGCGGCCTCTTCTATGGATATGATAACCCTGTCTGGGCGGCCTCTTCTATGGATATGATATTCCTCTCTGGGCGGCCTCTTCTATGGATATGATAACCCTGTCTGGGCGGCCTCTTCTATGGATATGATAACCCTCTCTGGGCGGCCTCTTCTATGGATATGATAACCCTCTCTGGGCGGCCTCTTCTATGGATATGATAACCCTCTCTGGGCGGCCTCTTCTATGGATATGATAACCCTCTCTGGGCGGCCTCTTCCATGGATATGATAACCCTCTCTGGGCGGCCTCTTCCATGGATATGATAACCCTCTCTGGGCGGCCTCTTCTATGGATATGATAACCCTGTCTGGGCGGCCTCTTCTAGCCACTCGTGCCCCTCACAGGATCTCTATTGGGTGAGCCCAGACTGATACTACAGGATATTTCTCCCTGTGACTAAGAGGCTGCTCTCAGAGTTATTATGTCCATAGATCTAACCTATTATGGTCAGTTTGCTCTCGGACGGAGCTCCTCTAATTTTTTAAATCTACATATAAGGGGCGGGAGAACACGGATCATGGACCTATCCGGTTATGGTGTCGGCACAGGTCCGCCTCCGCAGTGCGGCCTCCAACTGCTAGATGGCGCTTCCGATATGCGAGAGAAGTTCTAAGCTTATAATGTTAGCCTAACCCTCACCCCTCTATCTAAGCCTGGACTCTATGATATGGCACCGGAATAATGGGCAGCGCCATCTAGCAGATGCTCACCGCCACTGCCTGTGCTGCGCTACCATAATAGGATAGGTCCCAGATCATTAGTTTACAAGGACACACTGATAAGAAAGTAACAATGATCAGCTAAGGAAGGAAGGACCCCAGGGTTATATCCTCTGGTTGGTGGCGCCACCGTGGCTCGCTAAGACTTTGTTCAATTACTTTGGGCTAGTCTTTGGGGGGTTAGGGGCTAGTGTTAGGGCTAGTCTTAGGGGGGTTAGGGCTAGTCTTTAGGGGGGTTAGGGCTAGTCTTTAGGGGGGTTAGGGCTAGTCTTTGGGGGGGTTAGGGGCTAGTCTTTGGGGGGGTTAGGGGCTAGTCTTTGGGGGGGTTAGGGGCTAGTCTTTGGGGGGGTTAGGGGCTAGTCTTTGGGGGGGTTAGGGGCTAGTCTTTGGGGGGGGTTAGGGGCTAGTCTTCGGGGGGTTTTAGGGCTAGTCTTAGGGGGGTTTTAGGGCTAGTCTTAGGGGGGTTTTAGGGCTAGTCTTAGGGGGGTTAGGGCCAGTCTTAGGGGTTGGGGTACGCTTTATGCACCACTACATTACTATGTGAAGCCCATCATCCGCCATTACCCTAACCCCTGGCGCTCACAATAAAAACAAATTAAACAAAGTCTTGTTGCGCCACCTACTGCTGGCAGTGACTTAACAGGAAAGGTCCTTAATGCAGGCTCCTTTCTTCCCTTCCTCCTCGGTAATGAGTGTACTGGAAGTTCCAGATGCCACATTCCCATTGTGCAGGGGTCTCATAGCAGTGTAGCCACATATAGCGGCGATAGATTGCAGGCGGTGCCGTCCTTTACATTATATCGCAGGGTCCCCCATGTTATACCCCCAGCCCCACACACACACACCGCCCCTCCCTCTCACGGTCCCGGTACTCTAGCGGTGGCTCCTCCCACCTGCACGTCACGTGCTTGGTGCTCATCCTGCGGTCTCGCGCTCGGTCGTCCCTTCGCGTTGGTCTGGTCGCTCCCGCTGTATCCTGGCTCCTCCCCCTCCCGTCCACGCGCTCCACCCTCCTCGGTCCGGTTCCCTCCCACCAGTGACCGCCGGCTCCGCCTCTTTACGTCACAGCGCGTGCAACCCAGTCATGGCCCCGGCCGGGCTCACGCGAGCTGAAGCTTTGGTTCCGGATTCAACCGCGAAGAAATGGCGGGAACATTAGGATAGATCCAGCCAATGAGAATGCGGCGGGATTGTCGCAGCCAATCAGATTCCTCGAGGGCTAGCTGTTGCTGGGCAGGCAGTGCTTTGTATGTCTGGGCTGTAATGAAGGCTCTTTGTGGCACTGAATGTTTACATGAATAAGAACACTCAATGCCCACTAAATGTCACTTATACCCCCTAATGATCCCTAATTATAAAAGCCAGTGGTATATTCTTTATTTTAATATGAATGGCCCCGGTATTCACACATTCCCATCATGTTTTATAAATGATTCAGTGATTTACACTTTTACAATAAAGGGCCCCTCACTGTGATGGTGACCTGGTGTAAAGTACAAGGTGTCAATATATCAATGGTCACTGTGTCTTATTTCCCTGTGCTCAGTCCTAAGGCTCTGACACCTCTACCTCAGCCAACTGTGAATATCCATATTGCATCTTCTAATGCACACAGCCATGCCTGGGGCTTCCTATTGGTCCATGCAGTCATGTGATGCTAGATTCTGCACTAGAAGCAGCCACATATGACCAGTCTATTAAGATTCTTCACAATAAAATGTCTCCATATGCACAGCAGCCCCTATTCCAACAAAAGCATTACGTTATGAGAATGGGTGATCGTGTTTTTATTGTTAATGAAAAAAAAGGCCATTTCCTGTTTCGTCCCCACCAGCAGTGGCATGCAGAGTCCAGTAGGTGGCACTACAGTGACTCGCCGAGACTTCGTTCAGTTTCTTAGGCTTGGGGGTTAGATTGAGGGTTTAGGGTTAGGGTAGTGGGCACTCCACTGTTTTAGCTTATCATCTATCACTACCCCTAAGCCTAACCCTAACCCATAAGCCAAATCGTAAACCCTAAATCTAACACTCAGCCTGTGAAAAAAATGAACAAAGTCTCGTTGAGCAACTGACGCGCCACTTACTGGCTGCTGCAGGTGGGGATGAAACAGGAATGATCAAATAAAAATATCGGAATGTGACCTTTCTAGTTCCCCGGATAAAAACGCCTTACCTTTTAGTACGTTAAGCCTACCTAATAATAAAGAAGGCTCTTCATAATAAAGAGTTAATGAGAACTCTTTGAATGCTACTTGAAATTCACAAATGGAATATTATTTTTATTTATAGTCATATCTGTCCGATGTGTGAAAAATAATAATATGATCCACTATAATAATTAGCAATGTTTGTGTGACGCCTGCGCAGAGCTTACAGCGCCGGCGCCACACTCACACATTGCCTTTAAATACCAGCAGCGTGCATGCACATGTCCTGGGCGGAACGCTCACATGTACATTGACAGGGGGACAGTGAGGGCACAGAGAGAGACAGAGGGCATAGAGAGAGAGGGCACAGAAAGAGGAGAGAGAGTGGGGACAGAGACAGAGGGGAAGATAGAGACAGAAGGCACAGAGAGAGACAGAGGGCATAGAGAGAGGAGAGAGAGTGGGGACAGAGACAGAGGGGAAGATAGAGACAGAAGGCACAGAGAGAGACAGAGGGCATAGAGAGAGGAGAGAGAGTGGGGACAGAGACAGAGGGGAAGATAGAGACAGAAGGCACAGAGAGAGGCAGAGGGCACAGAAAGAGGAGCGTGGGGACAGAGACAGAGGGGAAGAGAGAGACAGAAGGTACAGAGAGAGGGCACAGAGAGAGAGAGAGGGCACAGAAAGAGGAGAGAGAGTGGGGACAGAGACAGAGGGGAAGATAGAGACAGAAGGCAGAGAGAGAGACAGAGGGCATAGAGAGAGGAGAGAGAGTGGGGACAGAGACAGAGGGGAAGATAGAGACAGAAGGCACAGAGAGAGGCAAAGGGCACAGAAAGAGGAGCGTGGGGACAGAGACAGAGGGGAAGAGAGAGACAGAAGGTACAGAGAGAGGGCACAGAGAGAGAGAGAGAGGGCACAGAAAGAGGAGAGAGAGTGGGGACAGAGACAGAGGGGAAGATAGAGACAGAAGGCACAGAGAGAGACAGAGGGCATAGAGAGAGGAGAGAGAGTGGGGACAGAGACAGAGGGGAAGATAGAGACAGAAGGCACAGAGAGAGACAGAGGGCATAGAGAGAGAGGGCACAGAGAGAGGAGAGAGAGTGGGGACAGAGACAGAGGGGAAGAGAGAGGGCACAGAGAGAGACAGAGGGCATAGAGAGAGAGAGAGGGCAGAGACAGAGGAGAGAGAGTGGTGGCAGAGACAGAGGGGAAGAGAGAGAAGGTACAGAGAGAGACAGAGGGCATAGAGAGAGAGAGGACAGAGGGCACAGAAAGAGGAGAGTGGGGACAGAGACAGAGGGGAAGAGAGAGAAGGTACAGAGAGAGAGAGGGCAGAGACAGAGGGCACAGAAAGAGGAGAGTGGGGACAGAGACAGAGGGGAAGAGAGAGAAGGTACAGAGAGAGACAGAGGGCATAGAGAGAGAGAGGGCAGAGACAGAGGGCACAGAAAGAGGAGAGAGAGTGGGGACAGAGACAGAGGGGAAGATAGAGACAGAAGGCACAGAGAGAGACAGAGGGCATAGAGAGAGAGAGGACAGAGACAGAGGGCACAGAAAGAGGAGAGAGAGTGGGGACAGAGACAGAGGGGAAGATAGATACAGAAGGCACAGAGAGAGACAGAGGGCATAGAGAGAGAGAGAGGACAGAGGGCACAGAAAGAGGAGAGTGGGGACAGAGACAGAGGGGAAGAGAGAGAAGGTACAGAGAAAGACAGAGGGCATAGAGAGAGAGAGAGGGCAGAGACAGAGGGCACAGAAAGAGGAGAGAGAGTGGGGACAGAGGGGAAGAGAGAGACAGAAGGCACAGAGAGAGGACGGAGAGAGAGACAGAGGGCATAGAGAGAGAGGGCAGAGGCAGAGGGCACAGAAAGAGGAGCGAGAGTGGGGACAGAGACAGAGTGGAAGAGAGAGACAGAAGGCACAGAGAGAGACAGAGGGCATAGAGAGAGAGAGGGCAGAGACAGAGGGGAAGAGAGAGACAGAGGGCACAGAGAGACAGAGGGCACAGAGAGGGCATAGGCAGAGGGCACAGAAAGAGGAGAGAGAGTGGGGACAGAGACAGAGGGGAAGAGAGAGACAGAAGACACAGAGAGAGGGCACAGAGAGAGACAGAAGGCATAGAGAGGGCGGAGGGCATAGAGAGGGCAGAGGCAGAGGGCACAGAAAGAGGAGATTGAGTGGGGACAGAGAGAGAGGGGAAAGAGAGAGACAGAAGGCACAGAGAGAGGAGACAGAGGGCACAGAGAGAGAGGGCAGACATATGGAGGAGAGAGAGGGCACAAAGAAACAGGGCAAAGACAGATGGCACAGAGAGAGGAGAGAGTGGGCAGAGACAGAGGGCACAGGGAGAGGAGATGGCAGCGACAGAGGGCAACGAGAGAGACAGAGGGCACAGAGAGAGGCAACAGAGAGAGACAGAGGGCATATATAGAGAGAGAGAGGGCAGAGACAGAGGGCACAGAAAGAGGAGAGAGAGTGGGGACAGAGACAGAGGGGAAGAGAGAGACAGAAGGCACAGAGAGAGACAGAGGGCATAGAGAGAGAGGGCACAGAGAGAGGAGAGAGAGTGGGGACAGAGACAGAGGGGAAGAGAGAGACAGAAGGCACAGAGAGAGAGAGGGCTGAGACAGAGGGCACATAGAGAGGAGAGAGGGCACAGAGAGAGACAGCGGTCAGATAGAGCGCATAAGACCACCATTTATGACGGGCCAGTTACTAGTTTGGAGCGTACAGTGTAAGGTGTCATTGTGTACACGCAGTGCTAATAAAACATTACTATTTAATCCCACAGTATATATTTCAGGCACATAAGACCGGGGACCTGGTGTAGTTCGGGGCCTCCCGGGGCCTCTCGTGGCCTCTCGGGGCCTCTCGTGGTTTCCCATAATTCCATTTCATGCGTTTTTTCTACAACACCCAGTTGTACTTTTCCTTATTAGCTCCTTATAGGCAGGTCTCATTTGTAATACTCAGTGTCACTAGTGTTGTTGGAGGTATCAGGAGTAACATAGGAATATAAAGGTTATCCCACACGTCACCCTTTAGTAGATATGGCTCATAGAGTAAATAAGCATAGAGATTGTGCAACTAAAAGGGACTTGGAAGATTCCTGGACTTAACAAGACATAAACATACCTGTGTATTGTTTTAGTTGTATGTACTTTATTTTATTAAGAAGACTCTATGGGTCTGCCCTCTGCAGCATATGCAGACACAGACTCTGTAGGGCTGGATCTGCAGTGGAGTGTTCTAGCCTATCAGATACCAGGTCTCAGCTGCATGTTGGTAAGCAATTGTCACTAATTGGTTAGTATGAGACACAGCATATCCAGAGCTACTGAGTGTGTCTGCATATGCTGCAGAGGGCAGACCCATACAGGGACTATTTATATGATTTTAGGCTTATAAGCACATAATATAATAAGTTATATAAAAGTAACTAGATACACAATGGTTTTATATACCTAGTAACATCCAGGAGCCCTTCTGGATTGTTACCATGTCGTTGTGAAGGGGCTTGTCTACCTCAGTGAAGCTGTGAGCTACACCATGTAGAGTCACCCAAGATGGGCAGGTCATAGCAGAGAGGTCAGACAAATTGAGGTCCACTGGAAAGAGAATTGACAACCCACTCCAGTATCTTTGCCATGAAAACCATATGGATGAGTAGAACCAGACATAAAATGTGCCTGGCATGATGCGGTCCATAGGGTCACCAAGAGTCGGACACGACTGAAGGACTCAACAACAACAACATCCAGAAGCCTTCCATATCATGTTAAATTCTCCTGATAGATTCACTTTAGAATTAATTACGAGCGGCTAAACTGAAGGTCAGGGGTTCCTGGTGGTCCATTGGTTAGGATTCGGTGCTGTCACCGCTGTGACCTGGATTCAATTCCAGTCAAGGAACAAAGAGGTCACATCACCCTGAAGCCATGCAAAGCTGGATCTGGTCAGTACTTGAATGGGAGACCACCAGGAGAAGGAACTGGCAACCCACTCCAGTATCTCTGCCATGAAGACCAAGTGGATCAGCCTGACCATGGACATAAAGATGTGCTTGGTGTGTTACGGTCCATGAGGTCACGGAGAGTCAGACACAACTGAGCAACACATAAAATAAATAAGGCTGAGAAAGGACTAAAAGGAGTCTGATGAAGGCCGTTCCTGGAGCGGGAGGATTATATATAAATAATAGAGGTGTGTGTAAGGTATCAGGTGGCACACCTGGCTCCTGACCCTTATCTCGCTCTGTCAGCTCCGCCACTCCTCCTGGTAGGTGTCCACATGACGGTCACACACAGCCGTCCTCCAGGAACATGGAGCCTGCAGAGCTGGCCAGGGGGCTCATTAAATTCACACACTGCCAGAAGGATATCTACTGCACCCGCGTCCCCCAGAACTGCCCGCTGTGTGGGCAAAGTGCAGTCAGCTCCTGGAGGCTGGAGGAGGCCCCTGTCAGCATTCCCAGCCCATTTGTGGATGGACACAGCACAACATGCAGCTTCGTAATAAAGCCAACAGCAGGGCGGTTTCTCAGGTATGTCCTTGTAGTGGATCAGAACTAAAGAACTACACGTTATAACAGGCAAACTGTGCAAAAGTAACAGTGTCTGCTTTATTACTCTGTATTTGCCATTATGTATGATGTGCAATCTGTCATATTAGTTTCTGCTGATCAACTTCCTAAGATGGGAGGAGACTTTGCACTTAGACGCTCTGTATCGGAGACGCATCGGTCAGTGTTGTTGATCCCCAGATCTTTGTATTTTCTGAACATCCTCCATGATTTATTAGTGTACGGCGCTTGTGATGTGAACTTGCACCCTCCCCTACTGACCCTCTGTGGTCATCCTCCCTCATTAAAGTTAAGTGACCGGGAATATTGTTGGTGCAGCAGGTGCACAGCACCAGAAACCACAACAGGGCAGGAGAGCTCTGCTGCTGGCAAAGGGGGGGGTGAAATACCTTTGCACCGGGGCCCTTCACTCATTAGCGCCGGCACTGCCCTGGATGTTTACAGAGCAAAATGTTCTCAAAATGTAAAAGCAGATATAACAGTAATAATTATTATATTTCCACTAGTCACTTGCTCGTCAAAAATGATGGTGTAATATTGTCTTAAAAAATGCGTCTTCTGATTGTTTGTGCATACTCTTTCTGTGTGCCCTCTCCCTCTGCTCCCTCACTGTGCCCCATCACTCTCTCACTCTGTGCTCACTCTCTCTTCACCCTCTCCCTCTCTGTGTACTGTCTCTCTCTCTGCGCCCTCTCCCTCTCTCTGTGCTCACTCTCTCGTTGTACCCACTCTCTCTCTGCGCCCTCTCACTCTCTCTGTGCTCACGCTCTCTCTGCGCCCTCTCCCTTTCTCTATGCTCGCTCTCTCTGCTCCCTCTCCCTGTGCTCCCTCTCTCTCTGTGTACCGTCTCTCTCTCTACGCCCTCTCCCTCTGTGCTCACTCTCTCGGTGTACCATCTCTCTCTGTGCTCACTCTCTCTCTGTGTACCGTCTCTCTCTGTGCTCACTCTGTGTACCGTCTCTCTCTGTGCTCACTCTGTGTACCGTCTCTCTCTCTGCTCCCTCTCCCTGTGCTCCCTCTCTGTTTACCGTCTCTTTCTCTCTCTGCACCCTCTCCCTCTCTGTGCTCACTCTACTCTCTCGATGTACCCTCTCTCTGTGTAGTCTCTCTCTGTGCACCGTCTCTCTCTCTCTCTGCACCCTCTCCATCTATCTGTGCTCCCTCGCTCTCTGTGTACTGCATCCCTCTCTCTGTGTACAGTCTCTCTCGCTCTGCGCCCTCTCCATCTCTCTGTGCTCTCTCTGTGTGCGCTCACTCTCTGTGTACCCTCTCCCTCTCTCTGTGCATCATCTCTCTCTGCGCCCTTTCCCTCTCTCTGTGCCCCCTCGCTCTCTGTGTACCGCATCTCTCTCTGCACCCTCTCCCTCTCTCTGTGTACAGTCTCTCTTTGCTCGCTCTCTCTGTGTACCGTCTCTCTCGCTCTGCGCCCTCTCCATCTCTCTGTGCTCTCTCTGTGTGCGCTCA
>CM050169.1:535000-540023 GCA_027410445.1 Discoglossus pictus
TTGAGTTGTACAGTTTATATTTTAACATTTTAACAGGGGTGTGTAGACTTTTTATATCCACTGTATTTACTTTATTTTATTAAGTGCTTATAAGCTCTGTTTTTAAAGCCTAAAATCAAACAAACAGTCCTTGTATGGGTCTGCCCTCTGCATTTCACGAAGACACAGACTCTGTAGTACTTGCTGTGCTGTGGCTCATACTAACCAATCAGTGACAATCTCTCTGATAAGCCGTGACCACTGATAGGCTAGGACACTACACCGCAGTGGGCAGACCAATTAGACTGTTAGCAGTTATAAAGACTTCTTAACGAAATAAAGTACATGTCATTACATACAGTGGGGGAAAAAAGTATTTGATCCCCTGCTGATTTTGAACATTTGTCCACTGATAAAGAAATGACCAGTCTATAATTTTAATGGTCGATGTAACAGTGAGAGACAGAATAACAAAAAACTAAAACAAGAAAACGAATGTCAAGAAAGTTATAAATTGATTTGCAGGTCAGTGAGGGAAATAAGTATTTGATCCCCTATCAATCAGTAAGATTTCTGGCTCCCAGGTGTCGTTTATATAGGTAACAAGTTGAGATTAGGAGCACTCTCTTAAAGGGAGTGCTCCTAATCTCAGCTCATTACCTGTATAAAAGACACCTGTCCACAAAAGCAACCAATCAGATGCCAAACTCTCCACCATGGCCAAGACCAAAGAGCTGTCCAAGGATGTCAGGACAAGATTGTAGACCTACACAAGGCTGGAATGGGCCACAAGAACATCGCCAAGCAGCTTGGTGAGATTATTCGCAAATGGAAGAAACACAAAATACCTGTCAGTCTCCCTCGGTCTGAGGCTCCATGCAAGATCTCACCTCGTGGAGTTTCAATGATCACGAGAACGGTGAGGAATCAGCCCAGAACTACACGGGAGGATCTTGGTAATGATCTCAAGGCATCAGAGACTATAGTCACCAAGAAAACAATTGGTAACACACTACGCCGTGAACGACTGAAATCCTGCAACGCCCGCAGGGTCCCCGTACTCAAGAAAGCACATGTACAGGACCATCTGAAGGTGGCCAATGAACATCTGAATGATACAGAGAACTGGGTGAAAGTGTTGTGGTCAGATGAGACCAAAATTGAGCTCTTTGGCATCAACTCAACTTGCCGTGTTTGGAGGAGGAGGAATGCTTCCTATAACCCCAAGAACACCATCCCGTCCATCAAACATGGAGGTGGAAACATTATGCTTTGGGGTGTTTTTCTGCTAAGGGGACAGGACAAACTGCACCCCATCAAAAGGGACGATGGACGGGGCTATGTGTCATGAATCAGCCAGTGGCCATATTGGGACTGGCAGCAGAGGCCACACCCAGTAGCCATATTGTGTTTGGACAAAGTTCATGGCTCAGACGGCAGCCATATTGGGACTGGCAGTGGTCACCTCTAGGAGCCATTTTATGATCGGACTCTACTCTCCACATGGCCATGTAGAAGACAACTGGAGTACAGGATACCTACATCTGTACTTAGTGGGGTTTGGGGCTCCCAGACCCCCTGTTATACTGTTATAAGGTTATATTGTTATTTTGTGGTCTAGGGGATAAAGTATTATAAGTTTATCCCTTAGCATATTCCCATACCTCCCATGTTTAGGCTCATTGTAATGGGTATCCTGTGAGGGATCTAATGGGATATATTGGTTGTATGTGGGTGAAACATTGTGTGTTATATTTGTAAATATGAATGTATGTTATTATATTGTAGAGGGGAAGACAGCCAAGCCTCCTTTGTTCCCAAAGGCCTGTTAATCCCATTAGCTAAGTGTCCAGCAGAGTACTAACAATGGGGAGCTCACAGCTGGAGAGCAGACAGGCAGGCACCCAGAAACAATGGGATGGCCTGAGGCTTCTCAGCCTTCATAGCATGGGCACAGGAGAGCCAAGGCATGCTTTGCCCTGGAGATTCAGAGCCCAAATGAATTAGTTGGCCCCGCCTAGTGGGTGGACCTGGGGAGGAGTCTCATGGTTCACACGTAGGGACCCTGCCTGATTGGCCAGAGGCAGTTAGGGGCTGACTAAAGGTAGCCCCTCCTGGTAATGTTGTATGCCTGTTTAAAAGATGGTGTTTTCCAAATAAAGTTGTTCATAATTTTCATCAAGACTTTGTGTGCAGGTGTATTATTGACCCAGGAACATATGCTGGTAGAGGAGATCGTACTGACTCCCTTCCAGGTTTCCCAGGCACACTACCAAAAGCTGGGACTTATGCTCTTGCATCTACAAAGACTGTCCATTGGTCTGGAGCCACCCAAACTTAGGTCTAAAACCTACAGGGGATAAGAGGACTAGGATTCTCTATACTCCATCATCATTGTAGGTTGTGACACTATGTACCGTCAAAATCTAGGGTGAGAACCTCCATCCATTGAAAACGGGTCTTGGATGGGTATTCCAGCATGACAATGACCCAAAACACACAGCCAAGGCAACAAAAGAGTGCCTCAAGAAGAAGCCCATTAAGGTCCTCTTGGCCTAGCCAGTCTCTAGACATTAATCCCATAGAAAATCTGTGGAGGGAGCTGAAGGTTCGAGTTGCCAAACATCAGTCTCAAAACCTTAATGACCTGGAGAGGATCTGCAAAGAGGACAAAATCCCTCCTGAGGTGTGTGCAAACCTGGAGGCCAACTACAAGAAACGTCTGACCTCTGTGATTGCCAACAAGGGTTTTGCCACCAAGTACAAAGGGGTCAAATACTTATTTCCTTATTTATAGCTTTTTTTGACATGCGTTTTTCTTGTTGTTTTCTTGTTATTCTGTCTCTCACCGACCATTAATATTATAAACTGATAATTTCATAGTCAATAGACAAACGTGGCCCACCCCTCAAGCTACAGGCAGACTAGCAGTCCAAACTGAACCAGTCAAAATATAGAATTTTTTTCTACAAACACTTTTATGCTCCTGGCTCACATCGCTGATAATGTTGTTAGTTTGTCGTTAGTCTCAAAGTAAAAATGCACAAAAAATGGACGGTACGTTTTAACCATCTACAGAACCAAGAAATGTATCCAAGATCCCAACTGCTCTCCTTACGTCTCTTTTGCAGGTATCAAGAAAACGGCCATAACTGCTACACGTTTGCGCTAATGTTCATCAACCGTCTGCTGAGTCTTCAAGAGAAACAGACGTACAGCAAGAAGGAGTTTACTGAGAGATTTGTCCTCCCAAGGACCCGGCGGGCGTCCAAGTATATCACCATCTGCAAAGAAGTCTCAGAAAAGCATTTCTATATAGTTCACAATCCTGAGATGGAGACACGTCAGCACTGACCCCACTGGTGGGTATTACATGGAGACAAGTCAGCACTGACCCCACTGGTGGGTATTACATGGAGACAAGTCAGCACTGACCCCACTGGTGGGTATTACATGGAGACACGTCAGCACTGACCCCACTGGTGGGTATTACATGGAGACACGTCAGTACTGACCCCACTGGTGGGTATTACATGGAGACACGTCAGTACTGACCCCACTGGTGGGTATTACATGGAGACAAGTCAGCACTGACCCCACTGGTGGGTATTACATGGAGACACGTCAGCACTGACCCCACTGGTGGGTATTACATGGAGACACGTCAGTACTGACCCACTGGTGGGTATTACATGGAGACACGTCAGTACTGACCCCACTGGTGGGTATTACATGGAGACACGTCAGTACTGACCCCACTGGTGGGTATTACTTGGAGACAAGTCAGTACTGACCCCACTGGTGGGTATTACTTGGAGACAAGTCAGTACTGACCCCACTGGTGGGTATTACATGGAGACACGTCAGTACTGACCCCACTGGTGGGTATTACATGGAGACACGTCAGCCCTGACCCCACTGGTGGGTATTACATGGAGACAAGTCAGTACTGACCCCACTGGTGGGTATTACATGGAGACACGTCAGTACTGACCCCACTGGTGGGTATTACATGGAGACACGTCAGCCCTGACCCCACTGGTGGGTATTACATGGAGACACGTCAGCACTGACCCCACTGGTGGGTATTACATGGAGACACGCCAGTACTGACCCCACTGGTGGGTATTACATGGAGACAAGTCAGCCCTGACCCCACTGGTGGGTATTACATGGAGACACGCCAGTACTGACCCCACTGGTGGGTATTACATGGAGACAAGTCAGCACTGACCCCACTGGTGGGTATTACATGGAGACACGTCAGTACTGACCCCATGCTGTTCAAAGACAAACTATGATTGGTTAGTACATCTAGTATCAATAGAAACATTGTGTACATGATCTGTGGGTGCAGTTCTTTGCAGGAACTGTTTGGAAGGTTTCACTGAGTGAAAATAGAACTAATGTCTGCAAAACGTGTATTTAATGCCGAAGCCAGTGGTTCCAAAATTATTATTTTTCATGGACCGCTTAGTAGCCGGGCAGGGCCTTTGTGGCCCATGTGAATAACGCTGAGGGTCTTTGTTACCCACCCCCTCTTGTCCTGCACTATATCAAAGCTTTTCTTGTCTCAGATTGTCTACATAACGTGTGAGAGCTCCATTTCTTCTTACGGAAAGCCGTTAAAGCTCTTAATTGATGAAATTCTACTGGTGATCTTATCTGCATGTAAGGTCTGAGTGTTGAGAAGACCCCTCGAGATCCGAAACACAAGCCATACGGGCGGGGTCCTTTGTTTGCTGGCCCATCTGGCCTTTGGTTTCATGACAAACTTGATCACTGATTTGTTTTTAGAAAAATGAAATAAATGCAGATTTTACTAATTACTATTATAATTACTGTGCAATCTATGCTCTTGTTGGCAGCAGTGAGGGGGCTGCAGCCTACCCTAATTTCCATTAGTCCTTGTGAATGCACTGGCACTAAGGATTGTCACATTCCATTTAAATTAGATGAAGATGTTGCTGATAAGCAGAAACTACATAACCTCTTGTTCCTAACATTATGTGCGTCAAATTAATACTAATAACAAGCGGATGAC
>CM050169.1:540123-562623 GCA_027410445.1 Discoglossus pictus
CTATCCCTCTATCTATCTATCCCTCTATCCCTCTATCTATCTTTATTTCCAGTCGGATTTGCAAATAATGAATTGTAATATTTTATAGCACACTACACAAGGGCCCTCACTCCCAGGGGGCCCTCTCTCACAACTTTTCCCTGTCCAACCTTCAGCCCCTATGGCCCTCACTTCTCTTTTGTGGCCCCTTGATCCACCCATGGCCCACGGTGGCCTCCTTTAGCCCTCTCTGTGTTCGGTGGTCCCCACAGCACCCCCTGTGGCCCTTTCTTTCCCCTACAGCAGCATTCTTTCTCCTCCCCCTTTACTCTCTTCTTTCTCCTTCACTTTCCTCTCTCCATCTTCTCCCATCCTATTTCTACATTTTTTTCTCTTTCATTTAATTTTCTCAGTCCCCATTTATTCTCCACTCATTTATCGCCTCTCTTATTGCTCTCCATCTCTTTCACTTCTTCTTTCTCAAGGAACTATTATACTAAAAAAGAAAAAGAAAAAAATACCCTTAAAATGTAGTAAACTCATCCTCAAATTTCGATCAGTTCAAACATTTATTTTGCCCTCTGCCAGTTCTTCTTTACATTGCAATACGTTTCACTGCCAGTTACAGCGGGTTATAGGGAAACCTCATCCAGGCATGGACTTGTAAATGGCAAGGAAGCCAACACGGACCTCTCACTGTGCAGGGGTGGAGCAAACATGTGGGTCTGATCGATAAAGAGAGTTTTATACAAGAAGATCCAATAAATACTACAGGAAATGAAGACAAACTGTTCACTGGAAGCTTTGATCATGAGGCCGAAGCTTAAATATTTGTCCTCTAGGATTCCCTAGAGATGCTGATGCTGGGAAAGATTGAAGGGGGTAGAAGAGGGGGACATGGATAGATGAGGTCATTGAAGCAATGAACATGAGTTTGAGGGAGCTCAGAACTGCAGTGACTGACAGATGTGCTGTGGTCAGTAGGGTCATGAACAGTAGGGCATGGCTGAACAAATACTAATTTCACATTATAGTATATCCCTTTGAGTGTTTTATATGGTGATCAGCAGACATCCTGATCTATGGCCGCCCTCCCAGGGTATATATGGAGATACACAATAAGTGCTCGCTGTATACAATGTTCTTTTATTGTCACAGGTATTGTGTATAATTACAATGACACGGGTATCCATTGTGACGACTCTGGCTGGGAGCAGTGCGTGAGCGTCCCGCTGGTGCCGCCGGACGCACTCAGTATAATAAACCAATGGGACTTCTATCTGGAAGGATTCAGCGCCGCAGAGCAATGGCTGCCGCACAGGTAGAGCTTCAGGAAACCTTCAGATAAATCATTTCAGAACTTTTTGGGGGATGCGACTAAGAAAATTTTAGGAAAGACCAACTAGAGCAGCTGAACTTTATTTGGGGTTAATCAGAGGCACTTTAAATGATGGCAGGTGTATGTTGACTCTTATTTGGAATGTGATTGCTTAATTCTGAACACAGCTACATCCCCAGTTATAAGAGGGTGTGCAGACTTATGCAACCACATTATTTTTATTTTTTTATTTTCTTCCCTCCACCTAAAAGATTTCAGTTTGTTTTTCAATTGAGTTGTACAGTTTATATTTTAACATTTTAACAGGGGTGTGTAGACTTTTTATATCCACTGTATTTACTTTATTTTATTAAGTGCTTATAAGCTCTGTTTTTAAAGCCTAAAATCAAACAAACAGTCCTTGTATGGGTCTGCCCTCTGCATTTCACGAAGACACAGACTCTGTAGTACTTGCTGTGCTGTGGCTCATACTAACCAATCAGTGACAATCTCTCTGATAAGCCGTGACCACTGATAGGCTAGGACACTACACCGCAGTGGGCAGACCAATTAGACTGTTAGCAGTTATAAAGACTTCTTAACGAAATAAAGTACATGTCATTACATACAGTGGGGGAAAAAAGTATTTGATCCCCTGCTGATTTTGAACATTTGTCCACTGATAAAGAAATGACCAGTCTATAATTTTAATGGTCGATGTAACAGTGAGAGACAGAATAACAAAAAACTAAAACAAGAAAACGAATGTCAAGAAAGTTATAAATTGATTTGCAGGTCAGTGAGGGAAATAAGTATTTGATCCCCTATCAATCAGCAAGATTTCTGGCTCCCAGGTGTCGTTTATATAGGTAACAAGCTGAGATTAGGAGCACTCTCTTAAAGGGAGTGCTCCTAATCTCAGCTCATTACCTGTATAAAAGACACCTGTCCACAAAAGCAACCAATCAGATGCCAAACTCTCCACCATGGCCAAGACCAAAGAGCTGTCCAAGGATGTCAGGACAAGATTGTAGACCTACACAAGGCTGGAATGGGCCACAAGAACATCGCCAAGCAGCTTGGTGAGATTATTCGCAAATGGAAGAAACACAAAATACCTGTCAGTCTCCCTCGGTCTGAGGCTCCATGCAAGATCTCACCTCGTGGAGTTTCAATGATCACGAGAACGGTGAGGAATCAGCCAAGAACTACACGGGAGGATCTTGGTAATGATCTCAAGGCATCAGAGACTATAGTCACCAAGAAAACAATTGGTAACACACTACGCCGTGAACGACTGAAATCCTGCAACGCCCGCAGGGTCCCCGTACTCAAGAAAGCACATGTACAGGACCATCTGAAGGTTGCCAATGAACATCTGAATGATACAGAGAACTGGGTGAAAGTGTTGTGGTCAGATGAGACCAAAATTGAGCTCTTTGGCATCAACTCAACTTGCCGTGTTTGGAGGAGGAGGAATGCTTCCTATAACCCCAAGAACACCATCCCGTCCATCAAACATGGAGGTGGAAACATTATGCTTTGGGGGTGTTTTTCTGCTAAGGGGACAGGACAACTGCACCCCATCAAAAGGGACGATGGACGGGGCTATGTGTCATGAATCAGCCAGTGGCCATATTGGGACTGGCAGCAGAGGCCACACCCAGTAGCCATATTGTGTTTGGACAAAGTTCATGGCTCAGACGGCAGCCATATTGGGACTGGCAGTGGTCACCTCTAGGAGCCATTTTATGATCGGACTCTACTCTCCACATGGCCATGTAGAAGACAACTGGAGTACAGGATACCTACATCTGTACTTAGTGGGGTTTGGGGCTCCCAGACCCCCTGTTATACTGTTATAAGGTTATATTGTTATTTTGTGGTCTAGGGGATAAAGTATTATAAGTTTATCCCTTAGCATATTCCCATACCTCCCATGTTTAGGCTCATTGTAATGGGTATCCTGTGAGGGATCTAATGGGATATATTGGTTGTATGTGGGTGAAACATTGTGTGTTATATTTGTAAATATGAATGTATGTTATTATATTGTAGAGGGGAAGACAGCCAAGCCTCCTTTGTTCCCAAAGGCCTGTTAATCCCATTAGCTAAGTGTCCAGCAGAGTACTAACAATGGGGAGCTCACAGCTGGAGAGCAGACAGGCAGGCACCCAGAAACAATGGGATGGCCTGAGGCTTCTCAGCCTTCATAGCATGGGCACAGGAGAGCCAAGGCATGCTTTGCCCTGGAGATTCAGAGCCCAAATGAATTAGTTGGCCCCGCCTAGTGGGTGGACCTGGGGAGGAGTCTCATGGTTCACACGTAGGGGACCCTGCCTGATTGGCCAGAGGCAGTTAGGGGCTGACTAAAGGTAGCCCCTCCTGGTAATGTTGTATGCCTGTTTAAAAGATGGTGTTTTCCAAATAAAGTTGTTCATAATTTTCATCAAGACTTTGTGTGCAGGTGTATTATTGACCCAGCGGCATATGCTGGTAGAGGAGATCGTACTGACTCCCTTCCAGGTTTCCCAGGCACACTACCAAAAGCTGGGACTTATGCTCTTGCATCTACAAAGACTGTCCATTGGTCTGGAGCCACCCAAACTTAGGTCTAAAACCTACAGGGGATAAGAGGACTAGGATTCTCTATACTCCATCATCATTGTAGGTTGTGACACTATGTACCGTCAAAATCTAGGGTGAGAACCTCCATCCATTGAAAACGGGTCTTGGATGGGTATTCCAGCATGACAATGACCCAAAACACACAGCCAAGGCAACAAAAGAGTGCCTCAAGAAGAAGCCCATTAAGGTCCTCTTGGCCTAGCCAGTCTCTAGACATTAATCCCATAGAAAATCTGTGGAGGGAGCTGAAGGTTCGAGTTGCCAAACATCAGTCTCAAAACCTTAATGACCTGGAGAGGATCTGCAAAGAGGACAAAATCCCTCCTGAGGTGTGTGCAAACCTGGAGGCCAACTACAAGAAACGTCTGACCTCTGTGATTGCCAACAAGGGTTTTGCCACCAAGTACAAAGGGGTCAAATACTTATTTCCTTATTTATAGCTTTTTTTGACATGCGTTTTTCTTGTTGTTTTCTTGTTATTCTGTCTCTCACCGACCATTAATATTATAAACTGATAATTTCATAGTCAATAGACAAACGTGGCCCACCCCTCAAGCTACAGGCAGACTAGCAGTCCAAACTGAACCAGTCAAAATATAGAATTTTTTTCTACAAACACTTTTATGCTCCTGGCTCACATCGCTGATAATGTTGTTAGTTTGTCGTTAGTCTCAAAGTAAAAATGCACAAAAAATGGACGGTACGTTTTAACCATCTACAGAACCAAGAAATGTATCCAAGATCCCAACTGCTCTCCTTACGTCTCTTTTGCAGGTATCAAGAAAACGGCCATAACTGCTACACGTTTGCGCTAATGTTCATCAACCGTCTGCTGAGTCTTCAAGAGAAACAGACGTACAGCAAGAAGGAGTTTACTGAGAGATTTGTCCTCCCAAGGACCCGGCGGGCGTCCAAGTATATCACCATCTGCAAAGAAGTCTCAGAAAAGCATTTCTATATAGTTCACAATCCTGAGATGGAGACACGTCAGCACTGACCCCACTGGTGGGTATTACATGGAGACAAGTCAGCACTGACCCCACTGGTGGGTATTACATGGAGACAAGTCAGCACTGACCCCACTGGTGGGTATTACATGGAGACACGTCAGCACTGACCCCACTGGTGGGTATTACATGGAGACACGTCAGCACTGACCCCACTGGTGGGTATTACATGGAGACACGTCAGTACTGACCCCACTGGTGGGTATTACATGGAGACACGTCAGTACTGACCCCACTGGTGGGTATTACATGGAGACACGTCAGTACTGACCCCACTGGTGGGTATTACTTGGAGACAAGTCAGTACTGACCCCACTGGTGGGTATTACTTGGAGACAAGTCAGTACTGACCCCACTGGTGGGTATTACATGGAGACACGTCAGTACTGACCCCACTGGTGGGTATTACATGGAGACACGTCAGCCCTGACCCCACTGGTGGGTATTACATGGAGACAAGTCAGTACTGACCCCACTGGTGGGTATTACATGGAGACACGTCAGTACTGACCCCACTGGTGGGTATTACATGGAGACACGTCAGCCCTGACCCCACTGGTGGGTATTACATGGAGACAAGTCAGCCCTGACCCCACTGGTGGGTATTACATGGAGACACGCCAGTACTGACCCCACTGGTGGGTATTACATGGAGACAAGTCAGCACTGACCCCACTGGTGGGTATTACATGGAGACACGTCAGTACTGACCCCATGCTGTTCAAAGACAAACTATGATTGGTTAGTACATCTAGTATCAATAGAAACATTGTGTACATGATCTGTGGGTGCAGTTCTTTGCAGGAACTGTTTGGAAGGTTTCACTGAGTGAAAATAGAACTAATGTCTGCAAAACGTGTATTTAATGCCGAAGCCAGTGGTTCCAAAATTATTATTTTTCATGGACCGCTTAGTAGCCGGGCAGGGCCTTTGTGGCCCATGTGAATAACGCTGAGGGTCTTTGTTACCCACCCCCTCTTGTCCTGCACTATATCAAAGCTTTTCTTGTCTCAGATTGTCTACATAACGTGTGAGAGCTCCATTTCTTCTTACGGAAAGCCGTTAAAGCTCTTAATTGATGAAATTCTACTGGTGATCTTATCTGCATGTAAGGTCTGAGTGTTGAGAAGACCCCTCGAGATCCGAAACACAAGCCATACGGGCGGGGTCCTTTGTTTGCTGGCCCATCTGGCCTTTGGTTTCATGACAAACTTGATCACTGATTTGTTTTTAGAAAAATGAAATAAATGCAGATTTTACTAATTACTATTATAATTACTGTGCAATCTATGCTCTTGTTGGCAGCAGTGAGGGGGCTGCAGCCTACCCTAATTTCCATTAGTCCTTGTGAATGCACTGGCACTAAGGATTGTCACATTCCATTTAAATTAGATGAAGATGTTGCTGATAAGCAGAAACTACATAACCTCTTGTTCCTAACATTATGTGCGTCAAATTAATACTAATAACAAGCGGATGACCTCGAAAATCAGGAAAACCTTCACGTTAGTGATGTTAGCAACAAATGCCCGCGCTAACAACCCCCCGTGCCTCACAACCCCCCCCCCGTGCCAACAAACCCACCTGCGCTAACAATCCCCCTGCGCTAACAAACCCCCCTGCGCTAACAATCCCCCTGCGCTAACAAACGCGCTAACAAACTCCCCCGCGCTAACAAACTCCCCCGCGCTAACAAACCCACCCGCGCTAACAAACCCCCCCGCGCTAACAACCCCCCCCCGCGCTAACAAACCCACCCGCGCTAACAAACGCGCTAACAACCCCCCCCGCGCTAACAAACCCACCCGCGCTAACAAACGCGCTAACAAACTCCCCCGCGCTAACAAACTCCCCCGCGCTAACAAACCCACCCGCGCTAACAAACCCCCCCGCGCTAACAAACCCCCCTGCGCTAACAATCCCCCTGCGCTAACAAACCCCCCTACGCTAACAAACCCCCCTACGCTAACAAACCCCCTGCACTAACAACCCCCCCCCTGCACTAACAACCCCCCCCGTGCCTCACAACCCCCCCCGTGCCTCACAACCCCCCCCGCGCCAACAAACCCACCCGCGCAAACAAACCCCCTGCGCTAACAAACTCCCCCGCGCTAACAAACCCCCCTACGCTAACAAACCCCCCTACGCTAACAAACCCCCTGCACTAACAAACCCCCCTGCCCTAACAACCCCCCCGCGCTAACAGCCCCCCTGCGCTAACACTCCCCCCGCGCTAACAGCCCCCTGTGCTAACTATGACCCGTGCTAACCCCGCGCTAACAAACCATTGCGCTAACAAACCCCGCGCTAACAAACCCCGCGCTAACAAACCATTGCGCCAACAACCCCCCCCGCGCTAAGATTAATACATTGTTACAAACATCTGAAGTTTTTCCCAATCTAAAAGTTATTATAAAACCTGACCAAAATTGTTTTACTTATCTGA
The DNA here is from genome assembly GCA_027410445.1 of Discoglossus pictus. Taxonomy (NCBI): domain Eukaryota; kingdom Metazoa; phylum Chordata; class Amphibia; order Anura; family Alytidae; genus Discoglossus; species Discoglossus pictus. The sequence goes on from CM050169.1 coordinate 547,502, forward strand.
ATTTATGTTTAATCTGTAAAATAATCTACCAAAAAGAAATAACCATTTATAGTGTTTTTTATCATAATTTATTATCAAATCGTGGTTTAAAGTTCGTCCTGCTCCATCCGCTCTCGCGACGAAATCCAGCGGCTCACAACTAGTTCCTGTAATGAGGAAAACTGAACTTAGAATAGTCCAAATAAGATAAACATTTAAGAATACAGCTTATATCCACGGGCAGAGCTACTGACGGTGCATGCGGTGCAATGCACCGGGACCCTTCCCTGGGGGCCCCCATACTGATTGATATATAAATATTAAGCACTTTATCAACTACATTTTATTTATAAACTGCATATTTACCAGTAATCTTACATTGAACATTGCTTTTTACCTTTCCATCAGCCTTTCTGATCCACCCTCCAAACACGGTGCTATCTCTAATAATAATCTCTAATTACCGCCATGTAATCTGGTTCGCTGAGCGCTCATAACATTTTATAAACTGTAATATTATTAATGGGTATGTAGATTATTAAAGCGGTACACACACATTTCTTTACATGAACATGCTGTAGTTCTATGTATTCTCACATGGACACACAAGGTATCGTCACACGTATGGACTTGCCTGGACTTGAATTTTTTTAATACACTCCGGCGAAGACAAATCCTTCTCTGTGAAGTCGGACGATCGGATTAAATAGCAGAAGAGAAGCTCCTGTACGGAAATACAAGGAAATAACATAAAATAAATAAATATATATATATATATATATATATAGCAATTGTTTCAGTAGTACAAACAATGGATAGTACATTAGTAATTCTATTTGAATGTCTAAAAAATAAGTTGTTAAACCTACTTCCTGATTTCTCAGAAATACAGTTGATGCACTGCACTCTGGGAAAACTGGGCGGGGACATGCAAATGAGACCACAATGCCCAGTCACTCTGTAGTCCATAACCACTTTATACATGGCTCCTTTTAAGCTTATGCTCACTGTATTTCACAGTTTTAGGCAAAGCAACAGACGGATTATTCACACAAATGGTAAAAGGAGCCATGTATAAAGTGGTTATGGATTACAGAGTGGTCTAATTTGCATGTCCCCGCCCAGTTTTCCCAGAGTGCAGCACATCAACTGTATTTCTGAGAAATTTGAGCAGGACAACTTAATTTTTAGACATTACTAATGTACTATCCATTGTTTGTACTACTATCACATATTATATTTGTCCTGCTACGAGTCGTCGTCACGCTGTTTGCGTGGTCCGTACGAATAGCGGGCTTAGCGATGAGCGCCGCAGGCGCTCATCGCCCGGCGAGCCTCGCGAAGCGCGGCGAGCCGTTAACCTGTAGAACTTTAGCGGGCTTAGCGATGAGCGCCGCAGGCGCTCATCGCCCGGCGAGCCTCGCGAAGCGAGGCGAGCCGTTAACCCGTAGAACTTTAGCGGGCTTAGCGATGAGCGCCGCAGGCGCTCATGGCCCAGCGAGCCTCGCGAAGCGAGGCGAGCCTGTGAGCGTAAGGGCCGTTGCTCACGCTTGCGGGCTCGCATAGCGAGCCCGCGGCCCTCGCGTAGCGAGGGCCTGCGGGCAAGGGCCTCAGTTGCTGGGATGGATCCCAGCAACTGAAGCCGTTGCTCACACTTGCGGGCTTGCATAGCGAGCCCGCGGCCCTTAGTTGCTGGGAGATGTCATCTACACCCGGGGACCCGCGCCAGGCCCACAACCCACCACACAGGAGTCCACCAGCCACCCGGACAGGCCTCCAACACCCACGGAGGAGGCTGGGAACCCCGCCCCCAGGGACAGGGCCGACCCCGACATCCAGGGCCCCCAGGACATGGTGAGCCCGCGGCCCTCGCATAGCGAGGGCTGCGGGCAAGGGCCTCAGTTGCTGGGATGAAGCGCCATCCCAGCAACTGAGGCCCTTGCCCTCAGCCGCCCTTGCCCGCAACCCTTGGCCTCAGTTGCTGGGAGATGTCATCTACACCCGGGGACCCGCGCCAGGCCCACAACCCACCACACAGGAGTCCAGCAGCCACCCGGACAGGCCTCCGACACCCACGGAGAAGGGTGGTACCCCCGCCCCCAGGGACAGGGCCGAGACCGACATCCAGGGCCCCCAGGACACGGTGAGGGTCATGAGGAACACAGCAGAGGGAGAGGGGGGAAAGGGTGGAAAGAGAGGGAGGGAGAGGGGGGAAGAGACACAGGGGGTTAGAGAGGGGGGAAGACACACAGGGGGTTACAGAGGGGGGAAAGAGACACAGGAGAGGGAGTAGATGGGGAAGAGACATAGGAGAGAGGGGAAAGACAGGGGAGGGAGAGGGGGTGGAAGAGACACAGGGGAGAAAGAGGGGGAGGAAAGAGAAACAGGGGAGGGAGGGGAAAATACATAGCGGAGGGAGAGGGAAAAAAGAGACACAGGGGAGGGAGGAAAGAGACACAGGGGAGGAAGAGGGTGGGGAAAGAGACACCTGGGAGGGAAAGTAGGGGGAAATGACACACAAGGGAGGGAGGCGATGGCAGAAATGAGACACAAAGGAGGGAGAGGAGGGGGGGAAGGAAACACAAGGGAGGGAGGGGAGGGGGAAAAGGAGACATAAGGGAGAGGAGAGGGAAAAGGAGATACAAGGGAGGGAAAGGAGGGGGAAAGGAGACACAGCAGCACCCCACCACTAATGCTCCAGCAACATCAAAACAGATTGTCAGCTCTTTAACACAATGCTTCAAAATAGGTAAAGTATATTAATTTATTAATGTATTATATATTTCATTATTATACACCAAACAGCATTAGCTACCTTACAATTTCATTGCCGTCATTTTTTGACGGGCAAGTCGCTAGTATATATATATTAATCATCCAGTTTAAAGGTTAAATGCAAATCAATTTGAATAAAGTTATTATTGATCCTGAAAACGTAGTAACAATATATTAAAGGGACAGTGATCGCATTAGTTTCCTTGTTGCACCTGAAAGAGGGTATTCCATAATGTATCACTGTGTGTTTTCTTTTTCAAATAGAACTCTTGCAGAAGACAAAACTGCTTTAACTGATCTGGTGGCTTGTCCCTGTCAGCCAATGAGCAGTAATACAGCTGTATGAGTCATACTTGTCTGCCAATGAGATCTACAGATATAAGGCCCTATTCTATTGGCCAATTTGTAAATTTACTCACGCTTAAAGCCACTTTTAATATTTCCACATGTAACGGAGCTGGAACACGCAGTCCAATATCTCCGCTGGTATACGGTAAAATACCCAAGAGGCACTACAGTTTCACCATTCCCAACCTCCCATATTGGACGACACACAATTTGGGAGTCAAATGAATACTGACTTTATTTTGTTATTGCAGATATATTTATACCCATCTCTTCCCACAGGCAATACACATGCCCATATTTGGCCACACAATACACATAAAGAGAACAATAGGTGGGTCACACCTCCCCGAGGCTCCCTGGCAACTTTGATACAATCAGACATTGATTCAATTACACTTCTTTGTTCTTATCTGAGAATGAAAACACTGTATACAATAGACTTCCTTTATCTTATGCGGAGTCGCTGTAACAGGATTATCTCCCATGCTAAGTAGCTGCAAATGTCTGGGACAATATTCTGCAGAGCATCAACCAACATACATGCAGTATAATAGTAGGATCATATTTTAACCATAATAATCATAAAACAGGGTAAAACAGTGATGGGTTCCGTTACACCACATATTCGGTTAACTAATCTGATTACAAGTTCCCCGCTAACCACTCCATTGGTTTTAGCACCGCTCGAATATTACAAGCACTAAATAAATTAAAGTTACACAAAATCAATATTCTATTAGACTCTCCCTCTTCATCCCCCTCTCCTCCTTTTTCTCCCTCTCTCCCCTCCTTCTCTATTTCTACCCCTCCCTCTCTCTCCCCTCCCTCCTCCTCTCTCTCTCTCGCTCTCCCACGCAGACTGAATGGAATAACATGTTTAAAATTAAGGTGAATGTCGGGGCAATACAATTTCAAGGCATTGGAATGCTGTTTGAGACATAATGTAAGCCGTTTTGTACTGTGAGGACCTTTGGCGCTCATTGCGAGCCTCTCCTGTCCATAGTAGGGAGGTCAGGCAAATCGTGGAACACTGGAGAAGGAACTGGCAACCCACTACAGTATCTTTGCCATGAAAATCATATAGATAGGCACAACCAGAAAAACAGACAGATGTGCCTGGAGTGCTGCATCCAAAAGGTGACCAAGAGTCAGGCACAACTGAAGGACTGAACAACAACAATATATGGTCCTGAAGTATGGAATACAGGTATTTTACAGCGTTTCCATGTGCTTTTGCCTGCTCTACATGATGACAGATCATTATCTATCAGGTTTGCATTTATTTTACCTTAGACACATTCACAGTTGTCCTGTTAAGACCAGCCAGGGTCCTCCATGTCAGAGGGCGCAGAGATTGACCTTCAAAGTTATCGTTGACCATCTCTACAATTACTGAGTAACTAGGAAACAAGACAGAAAAAAATGGCGGATTTAAATATACAATCACAGCAAGTAAAACATGTAGTATGTGCAGATAGGCAGCAACATATCACCTCAAACTGCGGGTGTATGGGTACAATATGGCACCAGGTTAGCTGGTATAAGGTGTATGGGTACAATATGGCACCAGGTATGCTGGGATAAGGTGTATGGGTACAATATGGTACCAGGTTAGCTGGTATAAGGTGTATGGGTACAATATGGTTCCAGGTTAGTTGGTATAAGGTGTATGGGTACAATATGGTGCCAGGTTAGCTGGTATAAGGTGTATGGGTACAATATGGGTGTATGGGTACAATATGGCACCAGGTTAGCTGGTATAAGGTGTATGGGTACAATATGGTGCCAGGTTGGCTGGTATAAGGTGTATGGGTACAATATGGTGCCAGGTTAGCTGGTATAAGGTGTATGGGTACAATATGGTGCCAGGTTAGCTGGTATAAGGTGTATGGGTACAATATGGCACCAGGTTAGCTGGTATAAGGTGTATGGGTACAATATGGTACCAGGTTAGCTGGGATAAGGTGTATGGGTACAATATGGTGCCAGGTTAGCTGGTATAAGAAGGTGTATGAGTACAATATGGCGCCAGGTTAGCTGGTATAAGAAGGTGTATGAGTACAATATGGCGCCAGGTTAGCTGGTATAAGAAGGTGTATGAGTACAATATGGTGCCAGGTTAGCTGGTATAAGGTGTATGGGTACAATATGGCGCCAGGTTAGCTGGTATAAGGTGTATGGGTACAATATGGTGCCAGGTTAGCTGGTATAATGTGTATGGGTACAATATGGCGCCAGGTTAGCTGGTATAAGGTGTATGGGTACAATATGGCACCAGGTTAGCTGGTATACGGTGTATGGGTACAATATGGGTGTTTGGGTACAATATGGCACCAGGTTAGCTGGTATAAGGTGTATGGGTACAATATGGCGCCAGGTTAGCTGGTATAAGGTGTATGGGTACAATATGGCACCAGGTTAGCTGGTATAAGGTGTATGGGTACAATATGGTGCCAGGTTAGCTGGTATAAGGTGTATGGGTACAATATGGCACCAGGTTAGCTGGTATACGGTGTATGGGTACAATATGGGTGTTTGGGTACAATATGGCACCAGGTTAGCTGGTATAAGGTGTATGGGTACAATATGGCGCCAGGTTAGCTGGTATAAGGTGTATGGGTACAATATGGTTCCAGGTTAGTTGGTATAAGGTGTATGGGTACAATATGGTGCCAGGTTAGCTGGTATAAGGTGTATGGGTACAATATGGCGCCAGGTTAGCTGGTATAAGGTGTATGGGTACAATATGGTGCCAGGTTGGCTGGTATAAGGTGTATGGGTACAATATGGTGCCAGGTTAGCTGGTATAAGGTGTATGGGTACAATATGGTGCCAGGTTAGCTGGTATAAGGTGTATGGGTACAATATGGCACCAGGTTAGCTGGTATAAGGTGTATGGGTACAATATGGTACCAGGTTAGCTGGGATAAGGTGTATGGGTACAATATGGTGCCAGGTTAGCTGGTATAAGAAGGTGTATGAGTACAATATGGCGCCAGGTTAGCTGGTATAAGAAGGTGTATGAGTACAATATGGCGCCAGGTTAGCTGGTATAAGAAGGTGTATGAGTACAATATGGTGCCAGGTTAGCTGGTATAAGGTGTATGGGTACAATATGGCACCAGGTTAGCTGGTATAAGGTGTATGGGTACAATATGGCGCCAGGTTAGCTGGTATAAGGTGTATGGGTACAATATGGCACCAGGTTAGCTGGTATAAGGTGTATGGGTACAATATGGTGCCAGGTTAGCTGGTATAAGGTGTATGGGTACAATATGGCACCAGGTTAGCTGGGCTAAGGTGTATTGGTACAATATGGCACCAGGTATGCTGGGATAAGGTGTATGGGTACAATATGGCACCAGGTTAGCTGGTATAAGGTGTATGGGTACAATATGGGTGTATGGGTACAATATGGCACCAGGTTAGCTGGTATAAGGTGTATGGGTACAATATGGCGCCAGGTTAGCTGGTATAAGAAGGTGTATGAGTACAATATGGTGCCAGGTTAGCTGGTATAAGAAGGTGTATGAGTACAATATGGCGCCAGGTTAGCTGGTATAAGAAGGTGTATGAGTACAATATGGCGCCAGGTTAGCTGGGATAAGGTGTATGGGTACAATATGGCGCCAGGTTAGCTGGTATAAGAAGGTGTATGAGTACAATATGGTGCCAGGTTAGCTGGTATAAGAAGGTGTATGAGTACAATATGGCGCCAGGTTAGCTGGCATAAGAAGGTGTATGAGTACAATATGGCGCCAGGTTAGCTGGTATAAGAAGGTGTATGAGTACAATATGGTGCCAGGTTAGCTGGTATAAGAAGGTGTATGAGTACAATATGGCGCCAGGTTAGCTGGTATAAGAAGGTGTATAAGTACAATATGGTGCCAGGTTAGCTGGTATAAGGTGTATGGGTACAATATGGTGCCAGGTTAGTTGGTATAAGGTGTATGGGTACAATATGGCGCCAGGTTAGCTGGTATAAGGTGTATGGGTACAATGTGGCGCCAGGTTAGCTGGTATAAGGTGTATGGGTACAATATGGGTGTATGGGTACAATATGGCACCAGGTTAGCTGGTATAAGGTGTATGGGTACAACATGGTGCCAGGTTAGCTGGTATAAGGTGTATGGGTACAATATGGCAACAGGTTAGCTGGGCTAAGGTGTATTGGTACAATATGGCACCAGGTATGCTGGGATAAGGTGTATGGGTACAATATGGCACCAGGTTAGCTGGTATAAGGTGTATGGATACAATATGGGTGTATGGGTACAATATGGCACCAGGTTAGCTGGTATAAGGTGTATGGGTACAATATGGTGCCAGGTTAGCTGGTATAAGGTGTATGGGTACAATATGGTGCCAGGTTAGCTGGTATAAGGTGTATGGGTACAATATGGTGCCAGGTTAGCTGGGCTAAGGTGTATTGGTACAATATGGCACCAGGTTAGCTGGGCTAAGGTGTATTGGTACAATATGGTGCCAGGTTAGCTGGTATAAGGTGTATGGGTACAATATGGTGCCAGGTTAGCTGGTATAAGGTGTATGGGTACAATATGGCGCCAGGTTAGCTGGTATAAGGTGTATGGATACCATATGGGTGTATGGGTACAATATGGCACCAGGTTAGCTGGTATAAGGTGTATGGGTACAATATGGTGCCAGGTTAGCTGGTATAAGGTGTATGGGTACAATATGGCACCAGGTTTGCTGGTATAAGGTGTATGGGTACAATATGGCACCAGGTTAGCTGGGCTAAGGTGTATTGGTACAATATGGCACCAGGTTAGCTGGGATAAGGTGTATGGGTACAATATGGCACCAGGGTAGCTGGTATAAGGTGTATGGGTACAATATGGGTGTATGGGTACAATATGGCACCAGGTTAGCTGGTATAAGGTGTATGGGTACAATATGGCACCAGGTTAGCTGGTATAAATAAGGTGTATGGGTACAATATGGTACCAGGTTAGCTGGGATAAGGTGTATGGGTACAATATGGCATCAGGTTAGCTGGGATAAGGTGTATGGGTATAATATAGCACCAGGTTAGCTGGGATAAGAAGGTGTATGGGTACAATATGGCACCAGGTTAGCTGGTATAAGAAGGTGTATGGGTACAATATGGCACCAGGTTAGCTGGTATAAATAAGGTGTATGGGTACAATATGGTACCAGGTTAGCTGGGATAAGGTGTATGGGTACAATATGGCATCAGGTTAGCTGGGATAAGGTGTATGGGTACAATATGGCATCAGGTTAGCTGGGATAAGGTGTATGGGTACAATATGGCACCCGGTTAGCTGGGATAGGAAGGTGTATGGGTACAATATGGCACCAGGTTAGCTGGTATAAGGTGTATGGGTACAATATGGTGCCAGGTTAGCTGGTATAAGGTGTATGGGTACAATATGGGTGTATGGGTACACTATGGCACCAGGTTACCTGGTATAAGGTGTATGGGTACAATATGGCACCAGGTTAGCTGGGATAAGAAGGTGTATGGGTACAATATGTCACCAGGTTAGCTAGGATAAGGTGTATGGGTACAATATGGCACCAGGTTAGCTGGTATAAGGTGTATGGGTACAATATGGTGCCAGGTTAGCTGGTATAAGGTGTATGGGTACAATATGGGTGTATGGGTAAACTATGGCACCAGGTTACCTGGTATAAGGTGTATGGGTACAATATGGCACCAGGTTAGCTGGGATAAGAAGGTGTATGGGTACTATATGGCACCGGGTTAGCTGGGATAAGGTGTATGGGTACAATATGGCACCAGGTTAGCTGGGATAAGGTGTATGGGTGCAATATGGCACCAGGTTAGCTGGTATAAGGTGTATGGGTACAATATGGCACCAGGTTAGCCGGGATAAGAAGGTATATGGGTACAATATGGCACCAGGTTAGCTGGGATAAGAAGGTGTATGGGTACAATATGGCACCAGGTTAGCTGAGATAAGAAGGTGAATGGGTACAATATTGGTGTATGGGTACAATATGGCACCAGGTTAGCTGGGATAAGAAGGTGTATGGGTACAATATGGCACCAGGTTAGCTGGGATAAGAAGGTATGTGGGTACAATATGGCACCAGGTTAGCTGGGATAAGGTGTATGTGTACAATATGGCACATGGTAAGCTGGGATAAGAAGGTGTATGGGTACAATATGGCACCAGGTTAGCTGGGATAAGAAGGTGTATGGGTACAGTATGGCACCAGGTTAGCTGGGATAAGGTGTATGGGTACAATATGGCACCAGGTTAGCCGGGATAAGAAGGTATATGGGTACAATATGGCACCAGCTTAGCTGGGATAAGAAGGTGAATGGGTACAATATGGCACCAGGTTAGCTGGGATAAGGTGTATGGGTACAATATGGCGCCAGGTTAGCCGGGATAAGAAGGTATATGGGTACAATATGGGACCAGGTTAGCTGGGATAAGGTGTGTGGGTACAATATTGCACCAGGTTAGCTGGGATAAGAAGGTGTATGGGTACAATATGGCACCAGGTTAGCTGGGATAAGAAGGTATATGGGTACAATATGGGACCAGGTTAGCTGGGATAAGAAGGTGTATGGGTACAATATTGCACCAGGTTAGCTGGGATAAGAAGGTGTATGGGTACAATATTGCACCAGGTTAGCTGGGATAAGGTGTATGGGTACAATATGGCACCAGGTTAGCTGAGATAAGAAGGTATTTGGGTACAATATGGCATCAGGTTAGCTCGGATAAGGTGTATGGGTACAATATGGCACCATGTTAGCTGGGATAAGAAGGTGTATGGGTACAATTTGGCACCAGGTTAGCTGGGATAAGAAGGTGTATGGGTACAATATGGGTGTATGGGTACAATTTGGCACCAGGTTAGCTGGGATAAGGTGTATGGGTACAATATGGTGGCAGGTTAGCTGGTATAAGGTGTATGGGTACAATATGGCACCAGGTTAGCTGGAATAAGAACTCATATTCGAACAATTAAGGCATTTTTTTCTTTGTTGCGTATGAGATAGGACATTTGAAACTGAAGCTCCTGGACCAGAATAAACTGCTATCAATGTCCCAGTCAGCCAATGAGCAGCAGTATCGCTTTAGGAGTCACAAGTGTCTGCCACTGAGATCTAGAGACGTGCGCACTCTCTGCGCACACGCGGGTATTCCACGGTTTTACTCAATATTTGTTCATGATAAAAAGACACTTTTATAATGTCCGAAACAAACTCTTTAAATGCTGAAAATGTGCATCCCACGTCCCTTTATCTCCCCTCCGTGAAAGATACTGCCCCTTGGGGGTCCAACATGACTGCCCCCCTTCCCCTCAGGTTTGGGGGGTTCCTTTGAGACCTTGACCATGAAGTGTAAGATAAAATGAGACACTTGTACGCACCTTGCATGGTAGAAGGGCGGGCCTTTACGGTACAACACTACAAGAAATAAAACATGGCGGTCAATTTTTGGCTTTCCCAACAGATACGTCACGTTGATGTAATAATTCTTAATTTAAAGAGTCCGTTGTCATTCTCTGATCATAGGGTTTAGAAGGCTGGAAGAAATGAAACCCCCAAGTGGAGAGGACGTGTGTGCAAGTGGACAGGGCGCCATTTATCCAAAGTGAGCCAATGATAGATATTAGATAAATTACATTAGGTGAATAGGCCACGTGTCTTTAAGCTGTGACGCAGGCTGCCATATTTCACGCTTCATATCATTTTGTGCAGTCAATTGCTTTTAAAGGTCTATAAAGTGAAACATGGCAGCCTGCATCACAGATTAAAGAGAAACAAGAGAGCGGATTTAATTGGCTGAAATGTAATCTATCCAATTCTAAGCTTTATTTTAATACTAGAAAATTGCCCATCACAAATGACTGTAAGATTGCCCCTGTGCCCCCCCCCCCCCTCCTCTATGGCTCGTGTGCGTGAGAGTCTCATGGTGAGAAAAAGCCCCACCCCCATGAGATAATCTCACGCCCCCCCTCAATGATTTAATGGCCCTGATGGTATCAAATGTTATGCTCAATTGTCTGTGCTGTCTCTGTGTGCCCTCTCTGTGTGCCCTCTCTCTCTCTCTGTGTGCTCTCTTCCCTCCGTCTCCCACCGTCTCTCGCCCCCTCCCCCCCTCCGTCTCGCTCTCTCCCCCCCTCCCCCTCACCCCCTCTCCCCCGCCGTCTCACTCCCTCTCCCCCGCCGTCTCACTCCCTCTTCCCCTACCCCTCACTCCCTCTCCCCCTACCCCTCACTCCCTCTCCCCCTACCCCTCACTCCCTCTCCCCCTACCCCTCACTCCCTCTCCCCCTACGTCTCACTCCCTCTCCCCCTACGTCTCACTCCCTCTCCCCCTACGTCTCACTCCCTCTCCCCCTACGTCTCACTCCCTCTCCCCCCTACGTCTCACTCCCTCTCCCCCTACGTCTCACTCCCTCTCCCCCTACGTCTCACTCCCTCTCCCCCCTACGTCTCACTCCCTCTCCCCCTACGTCTCACTCCCTCTCCCCCTACGTCTCACTCCCTCTCCCCCTACGTCTCACTCCCTCTCCCCCTACGTCTCACTCCCTCTCCCCCTACGTCTCTCTCTCTCCCCCCCACGTCTCTCTCGCTCTCCCCCCCCACGTCTCTCTCGCTCTCCCCCTCCGTCTCTCTCGCTCTCCCCCCCACGTCTCTCTCGCTCTCCCCCTCCGTCTCTCTCGCTCTCCCCCTCCGTCTCTCTCGCTCTCCCCCTCCGTCTCTCTCGCTCTCCCCCTCCGTCTCTCTCGCTCTCCCCCTCCGTCTCTCTCGCTCTCCCCCTCCGTCTCTCTCGCTCTCCCCCTCCGTCTCTCTCGCTCTCCCCCGCCGTCTCTCTCGCTCTCCCCCGCCGTCTCTCTCGCTCTCCCCCTCCGTCTCTCTCCCTCTCCCCCTCCGTCTCTCCCTCTCCCCCCTCCGTCTCTCCCTCTCCCCCTCCGTCTCTCCCTCCCCCCCTCCATCTCTCTCTCCCCCCCTCCATCTCCCCCTCCATCTCTCCCTCTCCCCCCCTCCATCTCCCCCTCCATCTCTCCCTCTCCCCCCCTCCATCTCCCTCTCCCCCCCTCCATCTCCCCCTCCATCTCTCTCCCTCCCCCCCTCCATCTCCCCCTCTCCCCCCTCCATCTCCCCCTCCATCTCTCTCCCTCCCCCCCTCCATCTCTCTCTCCCCCCCCTCCATCTCCCCCTCCATCTCTCTCCCTCCCCCCCTCCATCTCCCCCTCCATCTCTCCCTCTCCCCCCCTCCATCTCCCCCTCCATCTCTCCCTCTCCCCCCCCTCCATCTCCCCCTCCATCTCTCCCTCTCCCCCCCTCCATCTCCCTCTCTCAGTTACATTTACTCACAGAGATCTGTTCCGTATTTCAGTCCAACCTTTGGAACCCAACCTTTACTTCGGAAGTGATGATAAGCAATGTAGGTGGGCTGGAAACGAGGCTGCGCGGCGCCGAACACTTCCCACAGTCTCACTATTGTTAGTGGCTCCTAAGAGAGAGAAAAAAATAATATATATATAATAACAACTTGTAATGTAATACATAAAAGCTGGCGCCATATCCCTTTGAACATCTCTATACACAACAAGAGAACGTGTCCTTAAGATAAATAATCCCAGGTAGCATTGAGTACTAAAAACAGAGAGAGGACAATCATTTAATAAAATGTTATTTCAGCCCAGGCCACTGGTTTTAGACAGACCTTAGTATGCTGTGTGTGTTTAGTCGTTCAGGCGTGTCCGACTCTCCGTGACCCTATGGACCACAGTGCATCATTATGTCTCTGGTTGTGCTTATCCATAAGGTTATCTTGGTAAAGATACTGGAGATTTGACTGACCTCTCTGCTATGACCTGCCCACCTTGGGTGACCCTACATGGTACAGCTCACAGCTTCATTGTACACAAGCCCCTTCACCATGACAAGGCAGCGATCCAGAAGGGGCTAGTGTGCTAAAAAGGGGCCCAATCTGTAGTTTCCTGTTGACTGACATCTCTAGAATCACTGAAGCATGTTGTGAACAAGAGCTTGCAATCTAAAAAGCACGGAATGTACATAGCCAGACAAAATACTCACCTTGTTGTAATGAACTGATAAACAACCTAAAGCGTAGACCAAGAAAAAGGCCTGGAACAGAAACAATGACATACCATTACACCGAGACAAATATACATTTAAACATCTGATATCTGTAAGGAGCTTTTCAGATGCAGGGACTGGAGATTAAATGACTACAAGAAAGACTTGTGATCCAATGAGAAAACAAAGCTGTGCCCTACTCAATAGGCAAGCACACCCTATCAGGCTCCAAGCCAACTGAATGTACTATAGACAAATGACAGCAGCCATGGGAGGGGGAGCAGCTACGGGAAGGGGGAGAGGGGGGAGCAGCTACGGGAGAGGGAAGCAGCTACGGGAGAGGGGAGCAGCTACGGGAGAGGGGGAGCAGCTACGGGAGAGGGGGAGCAGCTACGGGAGAGGGGGAGCAGCTACGGGAAGGGGGAGCAGCTACGGGAAGGGGGAGCAGCTACGGGAGAGGGGAGCAGCTAAGGGAGAGGGGAGCAGCTACGGGAGAGGGGAGCAGCTAAGGGGAGGGGGAGCAGCTAAGGGGAGGGGGAGAGGGGGGAGCAGCTACGGGAGGGGGAGCAGCTACGGGAGGGGGAGAGGGGGGAGCAGCTACGGGAAGGAGGAGCAGCAGCTACGGGAAGGGGGAGCAGCTACGGGAAGGGGGAGCAGCTACGGGAGGGGGAGAGGGGGGAGCAGCTACGGGAAGGGGGAGCAGCTACGGGAAGGAGGAGCAGCTACGGGAAGGAGGAGCAGCTACGGGAAGGAGGAGCAGCTACGGGAGGGGGAGCAGCTACGGGAGGGGGAGAGGGGGGAGCAGCTACGGGAGGGGGAGCAGCTACGGGAGGGGGAGAGGGGGGAGCAGCTACGGGAGGGGGAGAGGGGGGAGCAGCTACGGGAGGGGGGAGCAGCTACGGGAAGGGGGAGCAGCTACGGGAAGGGGGAGCAGCTACGGGAGAGGGGAGCAGCTACGGGAGAGGGGAGCAGCTACGGGAGAGGGGAGCAGCTAAGGGAGAGGGGAGCAGCTACGGGAGAGGGGAGCAGCTAAGGGGAGGGGGAGCAGCTAAGGGGAGGGGGAGAGGGGGGAGCAGCTACGGGAGGGGGAGCAGCTACGGGAAGGAGGAGCAGCAGCTACGGGAAGGGGGAGCAGCAGCTACGGGAAGGGGGAGCAGCTACGGGAGGGGGAGAGGGGGGAGCAGCTACGGGAAGGGGGAGCAGCTACGGGAAGGAGGAGCAGCTACGGGAAGGAGGAGCAGCTACGGGAAGGAGGAGCAGCTACGGGAAGGAGGAGCAGCTACGGGAGGGGGAGCAGCTACGGGAGGGGGAGCAGCTACGGGAGGGGGAGCAGCTACGGGAGGGGGAGAGGGGGGAGCAGCTACGGGAGGGGGAGCAGCTACGGGAGGGGGGAGCAGCTACGGGAAGGAGGAGCAGCTACGGGAAGGGGGAGCAGCTACGGGAGAGGGGAGCAGCTAAGGGAGAGGGGAGCAGCTACGGGAGAGGGGAGCAGCTAAGGGGAGGGGGAGCAGCTAAGGGGAGGGGGAGAGGGGGGAGCAGCTACGGGAAGGGGGAGCAGCTACGGGAAGGGGGAGCAGCTACGGGAGAGGGGAGCAGCTAAGGGAGAGGGGAGCAGCTAAGGGAGAGGGGAGCAGCTACGGGAGAGGGGAGCAGCTAAGGGGAGGGGGAGCAGCTAAGGGGAGGGGGAGAGGGGGGAGCAGCTACGGGAGGGGGAGCAGCTACGGGAGGGGGAGAGGGGGGGAGCAGCTACGGGAAGGAGGAGCAGCAGCTACGGGAAGGGGGAGCAGCTACGGGAGGGGGAGAGGGTGGAGCAGCTACGGGAAGGGGGAGCAGCTACGGGAAGGAGGAGCAGCTACGGGAAGGGGGAGCAGCTACGGGAAGGAGGAGCAGCTACGGGAAGGAGGAGCAGCTACGGGAGGGGGAGCAGCTACGGGAGGGG
>CM050169.1:567623-651687 GCA_027410445.1 Discoglossus pictus
ACAAAAGCTCTATACAGTTATAATAGGTCCGAGAGAGGTCATAATTGGGCTGTCATTTTTAACCTTTGCAGCATATTTTTTCCATGTAAGATAATAAGTCATTTGAAATCCCTCTAAAATATATATATACACTAGCAACTTACCCAACAAGAAATGACGGCAATAAGATTGTAAGGGAGGCAATGGTGTTTGGTTATGAGATTATTTTGTTGGTGTTCCGAGATGCTTCGGCGCTCATTGTGAGCCTCGCGCTGAGCGCCTTCGGGACTCATTGCGAGGCTGTTGGTTGCTTGTGTGCTATCAGCATTTTTTTTTGTATGCTAATTAAATAATGAATAAAATAATAAATGAATATACTTTACGTATTTGTAAGTAATATATGCAAGAAGCATTGTGTTGAAGAGCTGACAATCTGTTTTCATGTTGCTGCAGCATCAGTGTTGTGGAGCTGCTGTGTAAGTGTGAGCAATGTGCGCAGTGTGTAGTGTAATAGTGTGCGTGCGGGAGGGGAATCCGTTAGGGTAGCTGTGTACTTCCGCATTGTGTAAGTTAGTGTTGTAAAATGGCGCCTAATGTGTGGTACGCGGCTGTGGCTGATTTGGCGTCCTTGTTCTTGGATCGCGTCTGACTTTTTCGGAAAATCCGTATGCGCTTGGTGGTGTTTTGCGTCTTTAGGGTCCTGTAGTCTCCTTTTCGTTTTTTTCTCTCGCTTAGGTGATTTTCGGGTGTCTAAACTCTTGTATTTTGAGTGAAATCGCGGTGTAACTTCAGTTTCCGAGGTCCTGGGTGCTCCCTCTTGCTGTGGGTAAGCTTTTTATGTATTTGTTGAGTGTATTTATTGTGTTTTTAATGTGGGTTTCGCTAGTATCTTTGCGAGGTCGTAGTGTTTTTTTTTTCTAAGTCCCGCGTCTCGTATTTGTTTCTCGCAAGTCCGTAAATTTTGCGAGGTCCGCAGTTGCAGGCAAGGAGCGCCTTTGGTGCTCCATGCCAGCAACTGCGGCCCTGGCTCGCTACGTGAGCCTGCAGCGTTAGCAACAACCCGCATGCTCACAACTATATATGTGATATAATTTAGATGAATGTGCCTGTTCTGCATCATATTAATGATCAGTATACAAGGCCTTGTTGGGATAAATGTCTCTCACAGATAAATCCTGTCCAACAGGAAGTTGATTTCATTGTAAAGAGCATTAACATACATTGTACTAGCAGTTTTTCACTACAGTATATTATTTCTGAAATATCGATATGATTTTATGGTTCCTGTATGCCAATATGTGTCTCAGGGTGCATGATATGTGTGGGAGAGGGGTCTAACTACAAAATAACACTGGGGGTCCTTATTTTGGCAGACAAGTTGACTGTGGTTCTAATTAGCGCATCAAAGCAGCTAATTAATATGCAGGATATACTAATTTGCATATAAATGTAGCAACAACAACAACAACAACATGACGTTTTCCAGAACTGACTCAATTTAGAAAAATGGATAACACAACATAGAGCCAGATTTTCATTCTCTCTAATAAAAACATAAACACAAATGGGGTGATAGAGTCCCTTTAAATGTGTATTTTAATATTTATAAAAATGCTCCTCTAAACGCATGCTAGAATATTTAGGAGTTAACCCTTTGAGTGACAGGAATATAACACTACTAACCAAGGAATATTAAGGAAGACTTTTTAATTAAATGGATACAAGTTATCTGCAGATGAATGTACTTACTTCCGAGAGGAGATAACTGGCAGCTTTAGGTGAGATCCTGGAAAAAAAGAAACAAAAATTAAAACAAAAATAAAATAAAATGTTCTTGGTGTCTTGGTTTTTAGGCCGGTTCCGAGGTTATTTGGGGCGGCGATTCAGACAATTGCACTGGATAGACCCCTCAGCTCGTGTTTCTTAGATATGGAGATGGTTCATTTTCTTCTTGGTCTAAAAAATGGCTGCACAAAGTATTCTTGCTTTTTATGCCCTTGGGTTAGTAGAGACGAACATGACCATTGGGCAAGAAAAGGATGGCCTCCGAGGGAATATGTGTTGGTTGGAGGACAAAATGTAATCAATGAACCTTCGGTAGCACGAGATAGAATCATATACCGCCATTACTACATATAAAGCTAGGCCTAATGAATCATATACCGCCATTACTACATATAAAGATAGGCCTAATGAATCATATACCGCCATTACTACATATAAAGCCAGGCCTAATGAATCATATACCGCCATCACTACATATAAAGCTAGGCCTAATGAATCATATACCGCCACCGCTACATATAAAGCCAGGCCTAATGAATCATATACCGCCATTACTACATATAAAGCTAGGCCTAATGAATCATACTGCCACCACTACATATAAAGCTAGGCCTAATGAATCATATACCGCCATTACTACATATAAAGATAGGCCTGATGAATCATACTGCCACCACTACATATAAAGCTAGGCCTAATGAATCATATACCGCCATTACTACATATAAAGCTAGGCCTGATGAATCATACTGCCACCACTACATATAAAGCTAGGCCTAATGAATCATATACCGCCATTACTACATATAAAGATAGGCCTGATGAATCATACTGCCACCACTACATATAAAGCTAGGCCTGATGAATCATACTGCCACCACTACATATAAAGCTAGGCCTGATGAATCATACTGCCACCACTACATATAAAGCTAGGCCTGATGAATCATACTGCCACCACTACATATAAAGCTAGGCCTGATGAATCATACTGCCACTACTACATATAAAGCTAGGCCTAATGAATCATACCGCCATCACTACATATAAAGCTAGGCCTGATGAATCATACCGCCATCACTACATATAAAGCTAGGCCTAATGAATCATAATGCCATCACTACATATAAAGCTAGGCCTGATGAATCATACTGCCACTACTACATATAAAGCTAGGCCTGATGAATCATACTGCCACTACTACATATAAAGCTAGGCCTGATGAATCATACTGCCACCACTACATATAAACCTAGGCCTGATGACTCATACTGCCACCGCTACATATACAGCTAGGCCTGATGAATCATACTGCCACCACTACATATAAAGCTAGGCCTTATGAATCATACTGCCATCACTACATATAAAGCTAGGCATGATGAATCATACTGCCACGACTAAATATAAAGCTAGGCCTGATGAATCATACTGCCAACACTACATATAAAGCTAGGCCTGATGACTCATACTGCCACCACTACATATAAAGCTAGGCCTGATGAATCACACTGCCACCACTACATATAAAGCTAGGCCTTATGAATCATACTGCCACCACTACATATAAAGCTAGGCCTTATGAATCATACTGCCACCACTACATATAAAGCTAGGCCTGATGAGTCATACTGCCACCGCTACATATAAAGCTAGGCCTGAGGAATCATACTGCCACCACTACATATAAAGCTAGGCCTGATGAATCATACTGCCATCACTACATATAATGCTAGGCCTGATGAATCATACTGCCACCACTACATATAAAGCTAGGCCTGATGACTCATACTGCCACCACTACATATAAAGCTAGGCCTGATGAATCACACTGCCACCACTACATATAAAGCTAGGCCTTATGAATCATACTGCCACCACTACATATAAAGCTAGGCCTTATGAATCATACTGCCACCACTACATATAAAGCTAGGCCTGATGAGTCATACTGCCACCACTACATATAAAGCTAGGCCTGATGAATCATACTGCCACCACTACATATAAAGCTAGGCCTGATGAATCACACTGCCACCACTACATATAAAGCTAGGCCTGATGAATCACACTGCCACCACTACATATAAAGCTAGGCCTGATGAATCATAATGCCACCACTACATATACAGCTAGGCCTGATGAATCACACTGCCACCACTACATATAAAGCTAGGCCTGATGAATCACACTGCCACCACTACATATAAAGCTAGGCCTGATGAATCATAATGCCACCACTACATATACAGCTAGGCCTGATGAATCACACTGCCACCACTACATATAAAGCTAGGCCTGAGGAATCATACTGCCACCACTACATATAAAGGTAGGCCTGATGAATCATACTGCCACCACTACATATAAAGCAAGGCCTGATGAATTATACTGCCACCACTATATATAAAGCTAGGACTGATGAATCATACTGCCACCACTACATATAAAGCTAGGCCTGATGAATCACACTGCCACCACTACATATAAAGCTAGGCCTGATGAGTCATACTGCCACCACTACATATAAAGCAAGGCCTGATGAATCACACTGCCACCACTACATATAAAGCTAGGACTGATGAATCACACTGCCGCCACTACATATAAAGCTAGGCCTGATGAATCATACTGCCACCACTACATATAAAGCTAGGCTTGATGAGTCATACTGCCACCGCTACATATAAAGCTAGGCCTGATGAATCATACTGCCACCACTACATATAAAGCTAGGCCTGATGAATCATACTGCCACCGCTACATATAAAGCTAAGCCTGATGAATCATACTGCCACCACTACATATAAAGCTAGGCCTGATGAATCATACTGCCACCACTACATATAAAGCTAGGCCTGATGAATCATACTGCCACCACTACATATAACGCTAGGCCTGATGAATCATACTGCCACCGCTACATGTAAAGCTAGGCCTGATGAATCATACTGCCACCACTACATATAAAGCTAGGCCTGATGTATCATACTGCCACCACTACATATAAAGCAAGGCCTGATAAATCATACTGCCACCACTACATATAAAGCTAGGCCTGAGGAATCATACTGCCACCACTACATATAAAGCAAGGCCTGATAAATCATACTGCCACCACTACATATAAAGCTAGGCCTGAGGAATCATACTGCCACCACTACATATAAAGCAAGGCCTGATAAATCATACTGGCACCACTACATATAAAGCAAGGCCTGATGAATTATACTGCCACCACTACATATAAAGCTAGGCCTGAGGAATCATACTGCCACCACTACATATAAAGCTAGGTCTGATGTATCATACTGCCACCACTACATATAAAGCTAGGCTTGATGAATCATACTGCCACCTCTACATATAAAGCTAGGCCTGATGAATCATACTGCCACCACTACATATAAAGCTAGGCCTAATGACTCATACTGCCACCACTACATATAAAGCTAGGCCTGATGAATCATACTGCCACCACTACATATAAAGCTAGGCCTGATGAATCATACTGCCACCTCTACATATAAAGCAAGGCCTGATAAATCATACTGCCACCACTACATATAAAGCTAGGCCTGATGAATCATACTGCCACCACTACATATAAAGCAAGGCCTGATAAATCATACTGGCACCACTACATATAAAGCAAGGCCTGATGAATTATACTGCCACCACTACATATAAAGCTAGGCCTGATGAATCATACTGCCACCACTACATATAAAGCAAGGCCTGATAAATCATACTGGCACCACTACATATAAAGCAAGGCCTGATGAATTATACTGCCACCACTACATATAAAGCTAGGCCTGAGGAATCATACTGCCACCACTACATATAAAGCTAGGTCTGATGTATCATACTGCCACCACTACATATAAAGCTAGGCTTGATGAATCATACTGCCACCTCTACATATAAAGCTAGGCCTGATGAATCATACTGCCACCACTACATATAAAGCTAGGCCTAATGACTCATACTGCCACCACTACATATAAAGCTAGGCCTGATGAATCATACTGCCACCACTACATATAAAGCAAGGCCTGATAAATCATACTGGCACCACTACATATAAAGCAAGGCCTGATGAATTATACTGCCACCACTACATATAAAGCTAGGCCTGATGAATCATACTGCCACCACTACATATAAAGCAAGGCCTGATAAATCATACTGGCACCACTACATATAAAGCAAGGCCTGATGAATTATACTGCCACCACTACATATAAAGCTAGGCCTGAGGAATCATACTGCCACCACTACATATAAAGCTAGGTCTGATGTATCATACTGCCACCACTACATATAAAGCTAGGCTTGATGAATCATACTGCCACCTCTACATATAAAGCTAGGCCTGATGAATCATACTGCCACCACTACATATAAAGCTAGGCCTAATGACTCATACTGCCACCACTACATATAAAGCTAGGCCTGATGAATCATACTGCCACCACTACATATAAAGCAAGGCCTGATAAATCATACTGGCACCACTACATATAAAGCTAGGCCTGATGAATCATACTGCCACCACTACATATAAAGCTAGGCCTGAGGAATCATACTGCCACCACTACATATAAAGCTAGGCCTGATGAGTCATACTGCCACCACTACATATAAAGCTAGGCCTGATGAATCACACTGCCACCACTACATATAAAGCTAGGTCTGATGAATCATACTGCCACCTCTACATATAAAGCTAGGCCTGATGAATCATACTGCCACCACTACATATAAAGCTAGGCCTGATGAATCATACTGCCTCCACTACATATAAAGCTAGGTCTGATGAATCATACTGCCACCACTACATATAAAGCTAGGCCTTATGAATCATACTGCCATCACTACATATAAAGCTAGGTCTGATGAATCATACTGACACCACTACATATAAAGCTAGGCCTTATGAATCACACTGCCACCACTACATATAAAGCTAGGCCTGATGAATCATACTGCCATCACTACATATAAAGCTAGGTCTGATGAATCATACTGCCACCACTACATATAAAGCTAGGCCTGATAAATCATACTGCCACTACTACATATAAAGCTAGGCCTGATGAATCATACTGCCACCACTACATATAAAGCTAAGCCTGATGAGTCATACTGCCACCACTACATATAAAGCTAGGCCTGATGAATCATACTACCACCACTACATATAAAGCTAGGCCTGAGGAATCATACTGCCACCGCTACATATAAAGCTAGGCCTGATGAATCATACTGCCACCACTACATATAAAGCTAGGCCTGATGAATCATACTACCACCACTACATATAAAGCTAGGCCTGAGGAATCACACTGCCACCACTACATATAAAGCTAGGCCTGAGGAATCATACTGCCACTACTACATATAAAGCTAGGCCTGATGAATCATATAGCCACCACTACATATAAAGCTAGGCCTGATGAATCATACTGCCACCACTACATATAAAGCTAGGCCTGATAAATCATACTGCCACCACTACATATAAAGCTAGGCCTGATGAATCATAATGCCACCACTACATATAAAGCTAGGCCTGATGAATCACACTGCCATCACTACATATAAAGCTAGGTCTGATGAATCATACTGCCATCACTACATATAAAGCTAGGCCTGATGAATCATACTGCCACCACTACATATAAAGCTAGGCCTGATGAATCATACTGCCACCACTACATATAAAGCTAGGCCTGATGAATCATACTGCCACCACTACATATAAAGCTAGGCCTGATGAATCATACTGCCACCACTACATATAAAGCTAGGCCTGATGAATCATACTGCCACCACTACATATAAAGCTAGGCCTGATGAATCATACTGCCACCACTACATATAAAGCTAGGCCTGATGAATCATACTGCCACCACTACATATAAAGCTAGGCCTGATGAATCATACTGCCACCACTACATATAAAGCTAGGCCTGATGAATCATACTGCCACCACTACATATAAAGCTAGGCCTGATGGGTCATACTGCCACCACTACATATAAAGCTAGGCCTAATGAATCATACCGCCATCACTACATATAAAGCTAGGCCTGATGAATCATACTGCCACCACTACATATAAAGCTAGGCCTGATGAATCATACTGCCACTACTACATATAAAGCTAGGCCTGATGAATCACACTGCCACCACTACATATAAAGCTAGGCCTGATGAATCATACTGGCACCACTACATATAAAGCTAGGCCTGATGAATCACACTGCCACCACTACATATAAAGCAAGGCCTGATGAATTATACTGCCACCTCTACATATAAAGCTAGGCCTGAGGAATCATACTGCCACCACTACATATAAAGCAAGGCCTGATAAATCATACTGGCACCACTACATATAAAGCAAGGCCTGATGAATCACACTGCCACCACTACATATAAAGCTAGGCCTGATGAATCATACTGCCACCACTACATATAAAGCTAGGCCTGATGAATCATACTGCCACCACTACATATAAAGCTAGGCCTGATGAATCATACTGCCACCACTACATATAAAGCTAGACCTGATGAATCATACTGCCACCACTACATATAAAGCTAGGCCTGATGAATCATACTGCCACCACTACATATAAAGCTAGGCCTGATGAATCATACTGCCACCACTACATATAAAGCTAGGCCTGAGGAATCATACTGCCACCACTACATATAAAGCTAGGCCTGATGAATCACACTGCCACTACTACATATAAAGCTAGGCCTGATGAATCACACTGCCGCCACTACATATAAAGCTAGGCCTGATGAATCATACTGCCACCACTACATATAAAGCTAGGCCTGATGAATCACACTGCCACCACTACATATAAAGCTAGGCCTGAGGAATCATACTGCCACCGCTACATATAAAGCTAGGCCTGATGAATCATATACTGCTACCCCTTCATATAAAGCTAGGCCTGAAGAATCATACTGCCACCACTACGTATAAAGCTAGGCCTAATGAATCATACCGCCATCACTACATATAAAGCTAGGCCTGATGAATCATACTGCCACCACTACATATAAAGCTAGGCCTGATGAATCATACTGCCACTACTACATATAAAGCTAGGCCTGATGAATCACACTGCCGCCACTACATATAAAGCTAGGCCTGATGAATCATACTGCCACCACTACATATAAAGCTAGGCCTGATGAATCACACTGCCACCACTACATATAAAGCTAGGCCTGAGGAATCATACTGCCACCACTACATATAAAGCTAGGCCTGATGAATCATACTGCCACCCCTACATATAAAGCTAGGCCTAATGAATCATACCGCCATCACTACATATAAAGCTAGGCCTGATGAATCATACTGCCACCACTACATATAAAGCTAGGCCTGATGAATCATACTGCCGCCACTACATATAAAGCTAGGCCTGATGAATCATACTGCCACCACTACATATAAAGCTAGGCCTGAGGAATCATACTGCCACCACTACATATAAAGCTAGGCCTGATGTATCATACTACCACCACTACATATAAAGCTAGGCCTGATGAATCATACTGCCACTACTACATATAAAGCTAGGCCTGATGAATCATACTGCCACCACTACATATAAAGCTAGGCCTGATGAATCATACTGCCACTACTACATATAAAGCTAGGCCTGATGAATCATAAATTACCTGGACTTACCATGGAAAACTGAGGCCACAGATCAGACAACATATAAATGACCCACATTCAGAGCATCAATGAATGAAATGGAATCATGTTCCGGGTCCTCATTGGTTCTTGTTGTGAAACACTTTCTTGGCAACAAGGCAGACAACTACACACCATTAGTAGAGGATAAGCTCTTTCATTTCAGCAGTCTTTGCTGTAACATGAGTGTTAAAGTCCATTATCTGCACAGTCACTTAGATCGCTTTCCAGAGAACCTTAGTGACCTAACCGAAGAGCAAGGTGAAAGATTTCTCCAAGACATAAAAAGAATGGAAGCCAGAAACCAAGGAAGATGGGATGCCAAGGAAGATGGGATGTTGGAATCTTATGCTGGATTGTTCTGGCAGTTCCCATTCTCGGAAGTCTTACAAAAGGAGCTTATTGTGTGTGGAATGTCTGGAAAGTTTGTATCATAAACCATAAAGTGCTATATGCCATATGTTCTGTATCCGATAGGGGAAACTGGAGCCATTTTTGGAATCAGCAGGTCAAATATACCCAGAAACAGGTCTAACATTTGGCCCGGGCAATCAAAAAACACTTCCGGGGCCAAGATGATTTGTTTTTACTTTTAAAACACGTCAAAATAAGTCTTTATTATTAAACAAAATTAATTCAGTGATCAAACAACCCTTTAAACACCTCCCTTTAAAAGCATAATTGAAAAACACAGGTTCTCAACGTCCCTTTAAAGGACCACTGGGGTCAATTTTTTCTGGGGTCAAAATGTTTTAGTAAAAGCAATAAACAAACACTTTTATTACGTTCTGTTATATAAAGTTATTATTAGGCGCAGGGATCCATTTATTTTTACAATCTTGGTCTGCCTGATATGTCTCAGGAGAAATATGCTTTCCATTAGTCCTGATGCCGCACTGGCTGTTTTAGCTGCATCCACAATCTACTCCCACCTCTGGAAGGTGATTAGGTGAAACCAAAATGGTAGATTCCAAAGCAGCATAATTAACAGATTAAGAACTGTAATTTGTTTACATTCTAAAAACATTCATTTTCAAGTAAAGTCATAAAAAAAATAAGAATATGTTATAGAGGCTGGACACAACGCACCTCTCCACTTGGCCGCCAGCTCTAGTTCTGCCATATTATACTCTGGTCGGCTCCGGGACATTATACCTTTACCAAAATATCCCTGAAACAGAAAATAAAACAAATATATAGCGCTCACGTGGGGGGATCGCACTCCGTTGTCTCCCCATCAGGACGGTAATAATAATATTTTGATATGTTTCTTTCTCTTAAAAAGACATGGGAGGTTCCTGGGTGTTACTAGGTATATAATATCCCTGTGTATCAATTTACTTTTATGTAAAATAGTCCCTGTATGGGTCTACCCTCTGCAGCTCATGAACACACAGACTCTGTAGTACTGACTGTGCTGTGTCTCATACTAACCAATCAGTGACCAACATTCTGCAATGAGGAAAATAAATTCAATATAACGTTTAAAACCTGTAGCCCTGTTGCTTCCAGCAGATATACTTTTCTCCACCCCACAATAGAAGTTCGAGGAGGAGGTGCCTGTCTCATGCACATCCAAAAGTTGTGCTATAAACCAGGTTTATAAATGGGCCATGCTAAACTGGTTATTGCACTAAAGAGTGAAACATATTGTGAGCTCATTTGCATGGCCCTGCCCAGTTTCCCAAAATGCAATGCATTGAGCTAGGAACAGACATTCTGACTTATTTTAGAGTATATCATTGTGATTAGCTTGAATCTGACCAGTGTGGCTTTGTCTGCAATGGCCATTGCAGGAAGTAAAGAAGATATAGACTCCTATCAGGAAAGTCAGGCAACATACGGACCCGAACTGGAGTGGAGGAAGCAAATCTCCTTAAAGTAACAAGTTCATGTTCAAATACTATAATTATACTAATCAGGTATTAAATGAACAAAATCCTACATTGACCCTTTAACGGGACCAATACAAGAGATGGCTCTTGGTGACCGGACCCGGATAGTACGGACCCCTCACCTTGCTGTACAGGAGCGCCATATCCTCCGGGTTTCGCACAATTACGAAGTTATTAATAATTTCAGCCTGGCAGGTCCTGAAGTCCTTGGCGCAGAAATCGTGAGACAAGGGGATCGGAAAAGGAGACTCGTAGGATTCATAAACCTTTCTCTTTCTTCTGGGCGCATTGAAAGTTGCTTGTGCCATTGTGTCTCCTTAGTCCTTAAGAAAAAAGAAAAACACTTATTAAGAACATTTTATACACCAAATCTGATTGAAATACTTACTATATTACATTATTATTATTATTATTATAGCCCAGCAGTGTGTAGTATAGTACATTATTATTATTATTATTACCCCCCAGCAGTGTGTAGTATAGTACATTATTATTATTATTACCACCCAGCAGTGTGTAGTATAGTACATTATTATTATTATTACCATCCAGCAGTGTGTAGTATAGTACATTATTATTATTATTACCACCCAGCAGTGTGTAGTATAGTACATTATTATTATTATTACCGCCCAGCAGTGTGTAGTATAGTACATTATTATTATTATTACCACCCAGCAGTGTGTAGTATAGTACATTATTATTATTATTACCGCCCAGCAGTGTGTAGTATAGTACATTATTATTATTATTACCGCCCAGCAGTGTGTAGTATAGTACATTATTATTATTATTACCATCCAGCAGTGTGTAGTATAGTACATTATTATTATTATTATTACCATCCAGCAGTGTGTAGTATAGTACATTATTATTATTACCATCCAGCAGTGTGTAGTATAGTACATTATTATTATTATTACAGCCCAGCAGCGTGTAGTATAGTACATTATTATTATTATTACCGCCCAGCAGTGTGTAGTATAGTACATTATTATTATTATTATTACCATCCAGCAGTGTGTAGTATAGTACATTATTATTATTATTATTACCACCCAGCAGTGTGTAGTATAGTACATTATTATTATTACTACCGCCCAGCAGTGTGTAGTATAGTACATTATTATTATTATTACCGCCCGGCAGTGTGTAGTATAGTACATTATTATTATTATTACCACCCAGCAGTGTGTAGTATAGTACATTATTATTATTATTACCATCCAGCAGTGTGTAGTATATTACATTATTATTATTATTACCACCCAGCAGTGTGTAGTATATTACATTATTATTATTATTACCACCCAGCAGTGTGTAGTATAGTACATTATTATTATTACTACCGCCCAGCAGTGTGTAGTATAGTACATTATTATTATTATTACCATCCAGCAGTGTGTAGTATAGTACATTATTATTATTATTACCTCCCAGCAGTGTGTAGTATAGTACATTATTATTATTATTATTACTACCACCCAGCAGTGTGTAGTATAGTACATTATTATTATTATTACCATCCAGCAGTGTGTAGTATATTACATTATTATTATTATTACCGCCCAGCAGTGTGTAGTATAGTACATTATTATTATTATTACCGCCCAGCAGTGTGTAGTATAGTACATTATTATTATTATTACCATCCAGCAGTGTGTAGTATAGTACATTATTATTATTATTATTACCATCCAGCAGTGTGTAGTATAGTACATTATTATTATTACCATCCAGCAGTGTGTAGTATAGTACATTATTATTATTATTACAGCCCAGCAGCGTGTAGTATAGTACATTATTATTATTATTACCGCCCAGCAGTGTGTAGTATAGTACATTATTATTATTATTATTACCATCCAGCAGTGTGTAGTATAGTACATTATTATTATTATTATTACCATCCAGCAGTGTGTAGTATAGTACATTATTATTATTATTACCATCCAGCAGTGTGTAGTATAGTACATTATTATTATTATTACCACCCAGCAGTGTGTAGTATAGTACATTATTATTATTATTACCGCCCAGCAGTGTGTAGTATAGTACATTATTATTATTATTACCGCCCAGCAGTGTGTAGTATAGTACATTATTATTACTACCGCCCAGCAGTGTGTAGTATAGTACATTATTATTATTATTACCACCCAGCAGTGTGTAGTATAGTACATTATTATTATTATTAACACCCAGCAGTGTGTAGTATAGTACATTATTATTATTATTACCATCCAGCAGTGTGTAGTATAGTACATTATTATTATTATTACCTCCCAGCAGTGTGTAGTATAGTACATTATTATTATTATTATTACTACCACCCAGCAGTGTGTAGTATAGTACATTATTATTATTATTACCATCCAGCAGTGTGTAGTATAGTACATTATTATTATTATTACCATCCAGCAGTGTGTAGTATAGTACATTATTATTATTATTATTACCATCCAGCAGTGTGTAGTATAGTACATTATTATTATTATTACCACCCAGCAGTGTGTAGTATAGTACATTATTATTATTATTACCACCCAGCAGTGTGTAGTATAGTACATTATTATTATTATTACCACCCAGCAGTGTGTAGTATAGTACATTATTATTATTATTACTGCCCAGCAGTGTGTAGTATAGTACATTATTATTATTATTATTACCACCCAGCAGTGTGTAGTATAGTACATTATTATTATTATTAACACCCAGCAGTGTGTAGTATAGTACATTATTATTATTATTACCATCCAGCAGTGTGTAGTATAGTACATTATTATTATTATTACCTCCCAGCAGTGTGTAGTATAGTACATTATTATTATTATTATTACTACCACCCAGCAGTGTGTAGTATAGTACATTATTATTATTATTACCATCCAGCAGTGTGTAGTATAGTACATTATTATTATTATTACCATCCAGCAGTGTGTAGTATAGTACATTATTATTATTATTATTACCATCCAGCAGTGTGTAGTATAGTACATTATTATTATTATTACCACCCAGCAGTGTGTAGTATAGTACATTATTATTATTATTACCACCCAGCAGTGTGTAGTATAGTACATTATTATTATTATTACCCCCCAGCAGTGTGTAGTATAGTACATTATTATTATTATTACCACCCAGCAGTGTGTAGTATAGTACATTATTATTATTATTACCACCCAGCAGTGTGTAGTATAGTACATTATTATTATTATTACCCCCCAGCAGTGTGTAGTATAGTACATTATTATTATTATTACCATCCAGCAGTGTGTAGTATAGTACATTATTATTATTATTACCATCCAGCAGTGTGTAGTATAGTACATTATTATTATTATTACCTCCCAGCAGTGTGTAGTATAGTACATTATTATTATTATTATTACCACCCAGCAGGGTGTAGTATAGTACATTATTATTATTATTACCATCCAGAAGTGTGTAGTATAGTACATTATTATTATTATTATTACCATCCAGCAGTGTGTAGTATAGTACATTATTATTATTATTACCATCCAGCAGTGTGTAGTATAGTACATTATTATTATTATTACCGCCCAGCAGTGTGTAGTATAGTACATTATTATTATTATTACCATCCAGCAGTGTGTAGTATAGTACATTATTATTATTATTACCATCCAGCAGTGTGTAGTATAGTACATTATTATTATTATTATTACCATCCAGCAGTGTGTAGTATAGTACATTATTATTATTACCATCCAGCAGTGTGTAGTATAGTACATTATTATTATTATTATTACCACCCAGCAGTGTGTAGTATAGTACATTATTATTATTATTACAGCCCAGCAGCGTGTAGTATAGTACATTATTATTATTATTATTACCATCCAGCAGTGTGTAGTATAGTACATTATTATTATTACTACCACCCAGCAGTGTGTAGTATAGTACATTATTATTATTATTATTACCATCCAGCAGTGTGTAGTATAGTACATTATTATTATTACTACCACCCAGCAGTGTGTAGTATAGTACATTATTATTATTATTACCACCCAGCAGTGTGTAGTATAGTACATTATTATTATTATTATTACCGCCCAGCAGTGTGTAGTATAGTACATTATTATTATTATTACCGCCCAGCAGTGTGTAGTATAGTACATTATTATTATTATTATTACCATCCAGCAGTGTGTAGTATAGTACATTATTATTATTATTATTACCACCCAGCAGTGTGTAGTATAGTACATTATTATTATTATTATTACCACCCAGCAGTGTGTAGTATAGTACATTATTATTATTATTATTACCGCCCAGCAGTGTGTAGTATAGTACATTATTATTATTATTATTACCATCCAGCAGTGTGTAGTATAGTACATTATTATTATTATTATTACCGCCCAGCAGTGTGTAGTATAGTACATTATTATTATTATTATTACCGCCCAGCAGTGTGTAGTATAGTACATTATTATTATTATTACCATCCAGCAGTGTGTAGTATAGTACATTATTATTATTATTACCACCCAGCAGTGTGTAGTATAGTACATTATTATTATTATTACCGCCCAGCAGTGTGTAGTATAGTACATTATTATTATTATTACCATCCAGCAGTGTGTAGTATAGTACATTATTATTATTATTACCACCCAGCAGTGTGTAGTATAGTACATTATTATTATTATTACCGCCCAGCAGTGTGTAGTATAGTACATTATTATTATTATTATTACCATCCAGCAGTGTGTAGTATAGTACATTATTATTATTATTACCACCCAGCAGTGTGTAGTATAGTACATTATTATTATTATTATTACCATCCAGCAGTGTGTAGTATAGTACATTATTATTATTATTACCGCCCGGCAGTGTGTAGTATAGTACATTATTATTATTATTACCACCCAGCAGTGTGTAGTATAGTACATTATTATTATTATTACCATCCAGCAGTGTGTAGTATAGTACATTATTATTATTACCATCCAGCAGTGTGTAGTATAGTACATTATTATTATTATTATTACCATCCTGCAGTGTGTAGTATAGTACAGTATTATTATTATTATTACCATCCAGCAGTGTGTAGTATAGTACATTATTATTATTACCATCCAGCAGTGTGTAGTATAGTACATTATTATTATTATTATTACCATCCAGCAGTGTGTAGTATAGTACATTATTATTATTACTACCACCCAGCAGTGTGTAGTATAGTACATTATTATTATTATTACCATCCAGCAGTGTGTAGTATAGTACATTATTATTATTATTACCACCCAGCAGTGTGTAGTATAGTACATTATTATTATTATTACCACCCAGCAGTGTGTAGTATAGTACATTATTATTATTATTACCATCCAGCAGTGTGTAGTATAGTACATTATTATTATTACCATCCAGCAGTGTGTAGTATAGTACATTATTATTATTATTATTACCATCCTGCAGTGTGTAGTATAGTACATTATTATTATTATTACAGCCCAGCAGTGTGTAGTATAGTACATTATTATTATTATTACCATCCAGCAGTGTGTAGTATAGTACATTATTATTATTACCATCCAGCAGTGTGTAGTATAGTACATTATTATTATTACCATCCAGCAGTGTGTAGTATAGTACATTATTATTATTATTATTACCACCCAGCAGTGTGTAGTATAGTACATTATTATTATTACTACCACCCAGCAGTGTGTAGTATAGTACATTATTATTATTATTACCACCGCCCGGCAGTGTGTAGTATAGTACATTATTATTATTATTACCCCCCAGCAGTGTGTAGTATAGTACATTATTATTATTATTACCACCCAGCAGTGTGTAGTATAGTACATTATTATTATTACTACCGCCCAGCAGTGTGTAGTATAGTACATTATTATTATTATTACCACCCAGCAGTGTGTAGTATAGTACATTATTATTATTATTACCATCCAGCAGTGTGTAGTATAGTACATTATTATTATTATTACCACCCAGCAGTGTGTAGTATAGTACATTATTATTATTATTATTACCACCCAGCAGGGTGTAGTATAGTACATTATTATTATTATTATTACCACCCAGCAGTGTGTAGTATAGTACATTATTATTATTATTACCTCCCAGCAGTGTGTAGTATAGTACATTATTATTATTATTACCGCCAAGCAGTGTGTAGTATAGTACATTATTATTATTATTACCCCCCAGCAGTGTGTAGTATAGTACATTATTATTATTATTACCGCCCAGCAGTGTGTAGTATAGTACATTATTATTATTATTACCGCCCAGCAGTGTGTAGTATAGTACATTATTACTATTATTACCATCCAGCAGTGTGTAGTATAGTACATTATTATTATTATTACCTCCCAGCAGTGTGTAGTATAGTACATTATTATTATTATTACCATCCTGCAGTGTGTAGTATAGTACATTATTATTATTATTACCATCCTGCAGTGTGTAGTATAGTACATTATTATTATTATTACCACCCAGCAGTGTGTAGTATAGTACATTATTATTATTATTACCACCCAGCAGTGTGTAGTATAGTACATTATTATTATTATTACCATCCAGCAGTGTGTAGTATAGTACATTATTATTATTACTACCACCCAGCAGTGTGTAGTATAGTACATTATTATTATTATTACCACCCAGCAGTGTGTAGTATAGTACATTATTATTATTATTATCACCCAGCAGTGTGTAGTATAGTACATTATTATTATTACCACCCAGCAGTGTGTAGTATAGTACATTATTATTATTATTACCATCCAGCAGTGTGTAGTATAGTACATTATTATTATTATTACCATCCAGCAGTGTGTAGTATAGTACATTATTATTATTATTACCATCCTGCAGTGTGTAGTATAGTACATTATTATTATTATTATTACCCCCAGCAGTGTGTAGTATATTACATTATTATTATTATTACCGCCCAGCAGTGTGTAGTATAGTACATTATTATTATTATTATTACAACCCAGCAGTGTGTAGTATAGTACATTATTATTATTATTACCACCCAGCAGTGTGTAGTATAGTACATTATTATTATTATTATCACCCAGCAGTGTGTAGTATAGTACATTATTATTATTATTATTACCCCCCAGCAGTGTGTAGTATAGTACATTATTATTATTATTACCGCCCAGCAGTGTGTAGTATAGTACATTATTATTATTATTACCATCCAGCAGTGTGTAGTATAGTACATTATTATTATTATTACCATCCAGCAGTGTGTAGTATAGTACATTATTATTATTATTACCACCCAGCAGTGTGTAGTATAGTACATTATTATTATTATTACCACCCAGCAGTGTGTAGTATAGTACATTATTATTATTATTATTACTACCCAGCAGTGTGTAGTATAGTACATTATTATTATTATTACCGCCCAGTAGTGTGTAGTATAGTACATTATTATTATTATTACCACCCAGCAGTGTGTAGTATAGTACATTATTATTATTATTACCATCCAGCAGTGTGTAGTATAGTACATTATTATTATTATTACCACCCAGCAGTGTGTAGTATAGTACATTATTATTATTACTACCGCCCAGCAGTGTGTAGTATAGTACATTATTATTATTATTACCCCCCAGCAGTGTGTAGTATAGTACATTATTATTATTATTACCGCCCAGCAGTGTGTAGTATAGTACATTATTATTATTATTACCATCCAGCAGTGTGTAGTATAGTACATTATTATTATTATTACCATCCAGCAGTGTGTAGTATAGTACATTATTATTATTATTACCGCCAAGCAGTGTGTAGTATAGTACATTATTATTACCATCCAGCAGTGTGTAGTATAGTACATTATTATTATTATTACCATCCAGCAGTGTGTAGTATAGTACATTATTATTATTATTACCACCCAGCAGTGTGTAGTATAGTACATTATTATTATTATTACCATCCAGCAGTGTGTAGTATAGTACATTATTATTATTATTATTACCACCCAGCAGTGTGTAGTATAGTACATTATTATTATTATTACCACCCAGCAGTGTGTAGTATAGTACATTATTATTATTATTACCACCCAGCAGTGTGTAGTATAGTACATTATTATTATTATTACCACCCAGCAGTGTGTAGTATAGTACATTATTATTATTATTATTACTACCCAGCAGTGTGTAGTATAGTACATTATTATTATTATTACCGCCCAGCAGTGTGTAGTATAGTACATTATTATTATTATTACCATCCAGCAGTGTGTAGTATAGTACATTATTATTATTATTACCACCCAGCAGTGTGTAGTATAGTACATTATTATTATTATTACCACCCAGCAGTGTGTAGTATAGTACATTATTATTATTATTACCATCCAGCAGTGTGTAGTATAGTACATTATTATTATTATTACCACCCAGCAGTGTGTAGTATAGTACATTATTATTATTACTACCGCCCAGCAGTGTGTAGTATAGTACATTATTATTATTATTACCACCCAGCAGTGTGTAGTATAGTACATTATTATTATTATTACCGCCCAGCAGTGTGTAGTATAGTACATTATTATTATTATTACCGCCCAGCAGTGTGTAGTATAGTACATTATTATTATTACCGCCCAGCAGTGTGTAGTATAGTACATTATTATTATTATTACCACCCAGCAGTGTGTAGTATAGTACATTATTATTATTATTACCACCCAGCAGTGTGTAGTATAGTACATTATTATTATTATTACCATCCAGCAGTGTGTAGTATAGTACATTATTATTATTATTACCTCCCAGCAGTGTGTAGTATAGTACATTATTATTATTATTATTACCACCCAGCAGGGTGTAGTATAGTACATTATTATTATTATTACCATCCAGCAGTGTGTAGTATAGTACATTATTATTATTATTACCTCCCAGCAGTGTGTAGTATAGTACATTATTATTATTATTATTACCACCCAGCAGTGTGTAGTATAGTACATTATTATTATTATTACCATCCAGCAGTGTGTAGTATAGTACATTATTATTATTATTATTACCATCCAGCAGTGTGTAGTATAGTACATTATTATTATTATTACCATCCAGCAGTGTGTAGTATAGTACATTATTATTATTATTACCGCCCAGCAGTGTGTAGTATAGTACATTATTATTATTATTACCATCCAGCAGTGTGTAGTATAGTACATTATTATTATTATTACCATCCAGCAGTGTGTAGTATAGTACATTATTATTATTATTACCATCCAGCAGTGTGTAGTATAGTACATTATTATTATTACCATCCAGCAGTGTGTAGTATAGTACATTATTATTATTATTACCATCCAGCAGTGTGTAGTATAGTACATTATTATTATTACCATCCAGCAGTGTGTAGTATAGTACATTATTATTATTATTATTACCACCCAGCAGTGTGTAGTATAGTACATTATTATTATTATTACAGCCCAGCAGTGTGTAGTATAGTACATTATTATTATTATTATTACCATCCAGCAGTGTGTAGTATAGTACATTATTATTATTATTACCACCCAGCAGTGTGTAGTATAGTACATTATTATTATTATTACCATCCAGCAGTGTGTAGTATAGTACATTATTATTATTACCATCCAGCAGTGTGTAGTATAGTACATTATTATTATTACCATCCTGCAGTGTGTAGTATAGTACATTATTATTATTATTATTACCATCCTGCAGTGTGTAGTATAGTACATTATTATTATTATTACAGCCCAGCAGTGTGTAGTATAGTACATTATTATTATTATTACCATCCAGCAGTGTGTAGTATAGTACATTATTATTATTATTATTACCATCCAGCAGTGTGTAGTATAGTACATTATTATTATTACCACCCAGCAGTGTGTAGTATAGTACATTATTATTATTATTATTACCACCCAGCAGTGTGTAGTATAGTACATTATTATTATTACTACCGCCCAGCAGTGTGTAGTATAGTACATTATTATTATTATTACCGCCCGCAGTGTGTAGTATAGTACATTATTATTATTATTACCACCCAGCAGTGTGTAGTATAGTACATTATTATTATTATTACCACCCAGCAGTGTGTAGTATAGTACATTATTATTATTACTACCGCCCAGCAGTGTGTAGTATAGTACATTATTATTATTATTACCACCCAGCAGTGTGTAGTATAGTACATTATTATTATTATTACCATCCAGCAGTGTGTAGTATAGTACATTATTATTATTATTACCACCCAGCAGTGTGTAGTATAGTACATTATTATTATTATTACCACCCAGCAGGGTGTAGTATAGTACATTATTATTATTATTATTACCATCCAGCAGTGTGTAGTATAGTACATTATTATTATTATTACCACCCAGCAGTGTGTAGTATAGTACATTATTATTATTACTACCGCCCAGCAGTGTGTAGTATAGTACATTATTATTATTATTACCCCCCAGCAGTGTGTAGTATAGTACATTATTATTATTATTACCGCCCAGCAGTGTGTAGTATAGTACATTATTATTATTATTACCATCCAGCAGTGTGTAGTATAGTACATTATTATTATTATTACCATCCAGCAGTGTGTAGTATAGTACATTATTATTATTATTACCGCCAAGCAGTGTGTAGTATAGTACATTATTATTACCATCCAGCAGTGTGTAGTATAGTACATTATTATTATTATTACCATCCAGCAGTGTGTAGTATAGTACATTATTATTATTATTACCACCCAGCAGTGTGTAGTATAGTACATTATTATTATTATTACCATCCAGCAGTGTGTAGTATAGTACATTATTATTATTATTATTACCACCCAGCAGTGTGTAGTATAGTACATTATTATTATTATTACCACCCAGCAGTGTGTAGTATAGTACATTATTATTATTATTACCACCCAGCAGTGTGTAGTATAGTACATTATTATTATTATTACCACCCAGCAGTGTGTAGTATAGTACATTATTATTATTATTATTACTACCCAGCAGTGTGTAGTATAGTACATTATTATTATTATTACCGCCCAGCAGTGTGTAGTATAGTACATTATTATTATTATTACCATCCAGCAGTGTGTAGTATAGTACATTATTATTATTATTACCACCCAGCAGTGTGTAGTATAGTACATTATTATTATTATTACCACCCAGCAGTGTGTAGTATAGTACATTATTATTATTATTACCATCCAGCAGTGTGTAGTATAGTACATTATTATTATTATTACCACCCAGCAGTGTGTAGTATAGTACATTATTATTATTATTACCGCCCAGCAGTGTGTAGTATAGTACATTATTATTATTATTACCACCCAGCAGTGTGTAGTATAGTACATTATTATTATTATTACCGCCCAGCAGTGTGTAGTATAGTACATTATTATTATTATTACCGCCCAGCAGTGTGTAGTATAGTACATTATTATTATTACCGCCCAGCAGTGTGTAGTATAGTACATTATTATTATTATTACCACCCAGCAGTGTGTAGTATAGTACATTATTATTATTATTACCACCCAGCAGTGTGTAGTATAGTACATTATTATTATTATTACCATCCAGCAGTGTGTAGTATAGTACATTATTATTATTATTACCTCCCAGCAGTGTGTAGTATAGTACATTATTAT
This sequence comes from Discoglossus pictus, assembly GCA_027410445.1. Classification (NCBI taxonomy): domain Eukaryota; kingdom Metazoa; phylum Chordata; class Amphibia; order Anura; family Alytidae; genus Discoglossus; species Discoglossus pictus. The sequence continues at coordinate 590,748 of CM050169.1, forward strand.
TATTATTATTACCACCCAGCAGGGTGTAGTATAGTACATTATTATTATTATTACCATCCAGCAGTGTGTAGTATAGTACATTATTATTATTATTACCTCCCAGCAGTGTGTAGTATAGTACATTATTATTATTATTATTACCACCCAGCAGTGTGTAGTATAGTACATTATTATTATTATTACCACCCAGCAGTGTGTAGTATAGTACATTATTATTATTATTATTACCATCCAGCAGTGTGTAGTATAGTACATTATTATTATTATTACCATCCAGCAGTGTGTAGTATAGTACATTATTATTATTATTACCGCCCAGCAGTGTGTAGTATAGTACATTATTATTATTATTACCATCCAGCAGTGTGTAGTATAGTACATTATTATTATTATTACCATCCAGCAGTGTGTAGTATAGTACATTATTATTATTATTATTACCATCCAGCAGTGTGTAGTATAGTACATTATTATTATTACCATCCAGCAGTGTGTAGTATAGTACATTATTATTATTATTACCATCCAGCAGTGTGTAGTATAGTACATTATTATTATTACCATCCAGCAGTGTGTAGTATAGTACATTATTATTATTATTATTACCACCCAGCAGTGTGTAGTATAGTACATTATTATTATTATTACAGCCCAGCAGCGTGTAGTATAGTACATTATTATTATTATTATTACCATCCAGCAGTGTGTAGTATAGTACATTATTATTATTACTACCACCCAGCAGTGTGTAGTATAGTACATTATTATTATTATTACCATCCAGCAGTGTGTAGTATAGTACATTATTATTATTACCATCCAGCAGTGTGTAGTATAGTACATTATTATTATTACCATCCTGCAGTGTGTAGTATAGTACATTATTATTATTATTATTACCATCCTGCAGTGTGTAGTATAGTACATTATTATTATTATTACAGCCCAGCAGTGTGTAGTATAGTACATTATTATTATTATTACCATCCAGCAGTGTGTAGTATAGTACATTATTATTATTATTATTACCATCCAGCAGTGTGTAGTATAGTACATTATTATTATTACCATCCAGCAGTGTGTAGTATAGTACATTATTATTATTATTATTACCACCCAGCAGTGTGTAGTATAGTACATTATTATTATTACTACCGCCCAGCAGTGTGTAGTATAGTACATTATTATTATTATTACCGCCCGGCAGTGTGTAGTATAGTACATTATTATTATTATTACCACCCAGCAGTGTGTAGTATAGTACATTATTATTATTATTACCACCCAGCAGTGTGTAGTATATTACATTATTATTATTACTACCGCCCAGCAGTGTGTAGTATAGTACATTATTATTATTATTACCACCCAGCAGTGTGTAGTATAGTACATTATTATTATTATTACCATCCAGCAGTGTGTAGTATAGTACATTATTATTATTATTACCACCCAGCAGTGTGTAGTATAGTACATTATTATTATTATTATTACCACCCAGCAGGGTGTAGTATAGTACATTATTATTATTATTATTACCATCCAGCAGTGTGTAGTATAGTACATTATTATTATTATTACCACCCAGCAGTGTGTAGTATAGTACATTATTATTATTATTACCACCCAGCAGTGTGTAGTATAGTACATTATTATTACCTCCCAGCAGTGTGTAGTATAGTACATTATTATTATTATTACCTCCCAGCAGTGTGTAGTATAGTACATTATTATTATTATTACCGCCAAGCAGTGTGTAGTATAGTACATTATTATTATTATTACCCCCCAGCAGTGTGTAGTATAGTACATTATTATTATTATTACCGCCCAGCAGTGTGTAGTATAGTACATTATTACTATTATTACCATCCAGCAGTGTGTAGTATAGTACATTATTATTATTATTACCTCCCAGCAGTGTGTAGTATAGTACATTATTATTATTATTACCACCCAGCAGTGTGTAGTATAGTACATTATTATTATTATTACCACCCAGCAGTGTGTAGTATAGTACATTATTATTATTATTATCACCCAGCAGTGTGTAGTATAGTACATTATTATTATTATTACCGCCCAGCAGTGTGTAGTATAGTACATTATTATTATTATTACCCCCCAGCAGTGTGTAGTATAGTACATTATTATTATTATTACCGCCCAGCAGTGTGTAGTATAGTACATTATTATTATTATTACCGCCCAGCAGTGTGTAGTATAGTACATTATTATTATTATTACCATCCAGCAGTGTGTAGTATAGTACATTATTATTATTATTACCACCCAGCAGTGTGTAGTATAGTACATTATTATTATTATTACCACCCAGCAGTGTGTAGTATAGTACATTATTATTATTATTATTATTATTACCCCCCAGCAGTGTGTAGTATAGTACATTATTATTATTATTACCGCCCAGCAGTGTGTAGTATAGTACATTATTATTATTATTACCATCCAGCAGTGTGTAGGATAGTACATTATTATTATTATTACCACCCAGCAGCGTGTAGTATAGTACATTATTATTATTATTGCCATCCAGCAGTGTGTAGTATAGTACATTATTATTATTATTACAGCCCAGCAGTGTGTAGTATAGTACATTATTATTATTATTGCCATCCAGCAGTGTGTAGTATAGTACATTATTATTATTATTACCACCCAGCAGCGTGTAGTATAGTACATTATTATTATTATTACCATCCAGCAGTGTGTAGTATAGTACATTATTATTATTATTACCCCCAGCAGTGTGTAGTATAGTACATTATTATTATTATTACCATCCTGCAGTGTGTAGTATAGTACATTATTACTATTATTACCATCCAGCAGTGTGTAGTATAGTACATTATTATTATTATTACCGCCCAGCAGTGTGTAGTATAGTACATTATTATTATTATTATTACCACCCAGCAGTGTGTAGTATAGTACATTATTATTATTATTATCGCCCAGCAGTGTGTAGTATAGTACATTATTATTATTATTACCGCCCAGCAGTGTGTAGTATAGTACATTATTACTATTATTACCATCCAGCAGTGTGTAGTATAGTACATTATTATTATTATTACCGCCCAGCAGTGTGTAGTATAGTACATTATTATTATTATTATTACCACCCAGCAGTGTGTAGTATAGTACATTATTATTATTATTATCGCCCAGCAGTGTGTAGTATAGTACATTATTACTATTATTACCATCCAGCAGTGTGTAGTATAGTACATTATTATTATTATTACCGCCCAGCAGTGTGTAGTATAGTACATTATTATTATTATTACCTCCCAGCAGTGTGTAGTATAGTACATTATTATTATTATTATCGCCCAGCAGTGTGTAGTATAGTACATTATTATTATTATTACCATCCAGTAGTGTGTAGTATAGTACATTATTATTATTATTACCATCCAGCAGTGTGTAGTATAGTACATTATTATTATTATTACCTCCCAGCAGTGTGTAGTATAGTACATTATTATTATTATTATTACCCCCCAGCAGTGTGTAGTATAGTACATTATTATTATTATTACCACCCAGCAGTGTGTAGTATAGTACATTATTATTATTATTACCACCCAGCAGTGTGTAGTATAGTACATTATTATTATTATTACCATCCTGCAGTGTGTAGTATAGTTCATTATTATTATTATTACCATCCAGCAGTGTGTAGTATAGTACATTATTATTATTATTACCGCCCAGCAGTGTGTAGTATAGTACATTATTATTATTATTACCTCCCAGCAGTGTGTAGTATAGTACATTATTACTATTATTACCATCCAGCAGTGTGTAGTATAGTACATTATTATTATTATTATTACCACCCAGCAGGGTGTAGTATAGTACATTATTATTATTATTATTACCATCCAGCAGTGTGTAGTATAGTACATTATTATTATTACCGCCCAGCAGTGTGTAGTATAGTACATTATTATTATTATTACCGCCCAGCAGTGTGTAGTATAGTACATTATTATTATTATTACCGCCCAGCAGTGTGTAGTATAGTACATTATTATTATTATTACCATCCAGCAGTGTGTAGTATATTACATTATTATTATTATTACCATCCAGCAGTGTGTAGTATAGTACATTATTATTATTATTACCACCCAGCAGTGTGTAGTATAGTACATTATTATTATTATTATCATCCAGCAGTGTGTAGTATAGTACATTATTATTATTACTACTGCCCAGCAGTGTGTAGTATAGTACATTATTATTATTATTACCATCCAGCAGTGTGTAGTATATTACATTATTATTATTATTACCGCCCAGCAGTGTGTAGTATAGTACATTATTATTATTATTATTATCATCCAGCAGTGTGTAGTATAGTACATTATTATTATTATTACCACCCAGCAGTGTGTAGTATAGTACATTATTATTATTATTACCATCCAGCAGTGTGTAGTATAGTACATTATTATTATTATTACCACCCAGCAGTGTGTAGTATAGTACATTATTATTATTATTACCACCCAGCAGTGTGTAGTATAGTACATTATTATTATTATTACCATCCTGCAGTGTGTAGTATAGTTCATTATTATTATTATTACCATCCAGCAGTGTGTAGTATAGTACATTATTATTATTATTACCGCCCAGCAGTGTGTAGTATAGTACATTATTATTATTATTACCTCCCAGCAGTGTGTAGTATAGTACATTATTACTATTATTACCATCCAGCAGTGTGTAGTATAGTACATTATTATTATTATTATTACCACCCAGCAGGGTGTAGTATAGTACATTATTATTATTATTATTACCATCCAGCAGTGTGTAGTATAGTACATTATTATTATTACCGCCCAGCAGTGTGTAGTATAGTACATTATTATTATTATTACCACCCAGCAGTGTGTAGTATAGTACATTATTATTATTATTACCATCCAGCAGTGTGTAGTATATTACATTATTATTATTATTACCATCCAGCAGTGTGTAGTATAGTACATTATTATTATTATTACCACCCAGCAGTGTGTAGTATAGTACATTATTATTATTATTATCATCCAGCAGTGTGTAGTATAGTACATTATTATTATTACTACTGCCCAGCAGTGTGTAGTATAGTACATTATTATTATTATTACCATCCAGCAGTGTGTAGTATATTACATTATTATTATTATTACCGCCCAGCAGTGTGTAGTATAGTACATTATTATTATTATTATTATCATCCAGCAGTGTGTAGTATAGTACATTATTATTATTATTACCACCCAGCAGTGTGTAGTATAGTACATTATTATTATTATTACCATCCAGCAGTGTGTAGTATATTACATTATTATTATTATTACCACCCAGCAGTGTGTAGTATAGTACATTATTATTATTATTACCACCCAGCAGTGTGTAGTATAGTACATTATTATTATTATTATTACCGCCAAGCAGTGTGTAGTATAGTACATTATTATTATTATTACCACCCAGCAGTGTGTAGTATAGTACATTAGTATTATTATTACTATCCAGCAGTGTGTAGTATAGTACATTATTATTATTATTATTACCACCCAGCAGTGTGTAGTATAGTACATTATTATTATTATTACCGCCCAGCAGTGTGTAGTATAGTACATTATTATTATTATTACCACCCAGCAGTGTGTAGTATAGTACATTATTATTATTATTACCACCCAGCAGTGTGTAGTATAGTACATTATTATTATTATTACCATCCAGCAGTGTGTAGTATAGTACATTATTATTATTATTACCACCCAGCAGTGTGTAGTATAGTACATTATTATTATTATTACCGCCCAGCAGTGTGTAGTATAGTACATTATTATTATTATTATCACCCAGCAGTGTGTAGTATAGTACATTATTATTATTATTACCGCCCGGCAGTGTGTAGTATAGTACATTATTATTATTATTACCACCCAGCAGTGTGTAGTATAGTACATTATTATTATTATTACCGCCCAGCAGTGTGTAGTATAGTACATTATTATTATTATTACCGCCAAGCAGTGTGTAGTATAGTACATTATTATTATTATTATTACCACCCAGCAGTGTGTAGTATAGTACATTATTATTATTATTACCACCCAGCAGTGTGTAGTATAGTACATTATTATTATTATTACCACCCAGCAGTGTGTAGTATAGTACATTATTATTATTATTACCACCCAGCAGTGTGTAGTATAGTACATTATTATTATTATTACCACCCAGCAGTGTGTAGTATAGTACATTATTATTATTATTACCACCCAGCAGTGTGTAGTATAGTACATTATTATTATTATTATTACCGCCAAGCAGTGTGTAGTATAGTACAGTATAATATAGTTTAGCAAAGTATAGTGTAGTATAGTACAGTACAGTGTAGTATGGTATTATATAGTATAGTACAGTATAACACAGTACAGTGTAGAACAGCATACTATATCACAGTACAGTATAGTGTAGTGTAGTAAAGTATAGTACAGTATATTCCAGTACAGTATAGTATATCACAGTATAGTGCAGTATATCACAGAACAGTATGGTATAGTATAGTATATCACAGTATAGTATAGAACAGTGTAGTATAGAACAGTACAGTATATCACAGTATAGTGTAGTATAGTATATCACAGTATAGTATAGTGAATTAGTATAGTACAGTATATCATAGTACTGGATATTATATCACAGTACAGTATAGTATAGTATAGTACAGTGTAGTTTAGTGTAGTATATCACAGTACAGTGTAGTATTGTACAGTACATCACAGTATCGTATATCATAGTACAATGTAGTATGATATATTACAGTACAGTGTAGTATGGTATATCATAGTACAGTATACTATATCACAGTATAGTGTAGTATAGTATCGTACAGTATATCACAGTATAGAGCAGCATATCACAGAACAATATGGTGTAGTATAGTATATTACAGTATATCATAGTACAGTATATCACAGTTTATAACATTATAGTGTAGTATGACATATCACAGTACAGTATGATATATTACAGTAGTGTAGTGCAGTATATCACAGTATATGACAGTATAATGGAGTATGATTTATCACAGTACAGTATAATATAATATAATACAGTACAGTGTAGTTTAGTATATCACAGTATAATGTAGTATGATTTATCATAGTACAGTATTATATAATACAGTACAGTGTAGTATAGTATATCACAGTATATGACAGTATAATGTAGTATGATATATCACAGTACAATATAATGCAGTACAGTGTAGTATAGTATATCACAGTACAGTACAATATAATGCAGTACAGTGTAGTATAGTATATCACAGTATATGACAGTATAATGTAGTATGATATATCACAGTACAATATAATGCAGTACAGTGTAGTATAGTATATCACAGTATATGACAGTATAATGTAGTATGATATATCACAGTACAATATAATGCAGTACAGTGTAGTATAGTATATCACAGTACAGTACAATATAATATAATGCAGTACAGTGTAGTATAGTATATCACAGTATATGACAGTATAATGTAGTATGATATATCACAGTACAATATAATGCAGTACAGTGTAGTATAGTATATCACAGTATATGACAGTATAATGTAGTATGATATATCACAGTACAATATAATGCAGTACAGTGTAGTATAGTATATCACAGTACAGTCTGATATAATACAGTACAGTGTAGTATAGTATATCACAGTATATGACAGTATAATGTAGTATGATATATCACAGTACAATATAATGCAGTACAGTGTAGTATAGTATATCACAGTATATGACAGTATAATGTAGTATGATATATCACAGTACAATATAATGCAGTACAGTGTAGTATAGTATATCACAGTACAGTCTGATATAATACAGTACAGTGTAGTATAGTATATCACAGTATAATGTAGTATGATATATCACAGTACAATATAATGCAGTACAGTGTAGTATAGTATATCACAGTATATGACAGTATAATGTAGTATGATATATCACAGTACAATATAATGCAGTACAGTGTAGTATAGTATATCACAGTACAGTCTGATATAATACAGTACAGTGTAGTATAGTATATCACAGTATAATGTAGTATGATATATCACAGTACAATATAATGCAGTACAGTGTAGTATAGTATATCACAGTACAGTCTGATATAATACAGTACAGTGTAGTATAGTATATCACAGTATAATGTAGTATGATATATCACAGTACAGTATAATACAGTACAGTGTAGTATAGTATATCACAGTATATGACAGTATAATGTAGTATGATTTATCACAGTATAATATAATGCAGTACAGTGTAGTATAGTATATCACAGTATATGACAGTATAATGTAGTATGATATATCACAGTACAATATAATGCAGTACAGTGTAGTATAGTATATCACAGTATAATGTAGTATGATATATCACAGTACGATATAATGCAGTACAGTGTAGTATGGTATATCACACTACAGTATGGTGTAGTATAGTATATCACAGTATAATATATCACAGTATAGTGCAGTATATCACAATACAGTATATGACAGTATAATGTAGCATGATATATCACAGTACAGTATAATATAATACAGTATAGTGTAGTATAGTATATCACAGTATATGACAGTACAGTGTAGCATGATATATCACAGTACAATATAATATAATACAGTATAGAGTAGTATAGTATATCACAGTATAATATATCACAGTATAGTGCAGTATATCACAATACAGTATAATGTAGCATGATATATCACAGTACAGTATAATATATCACAGTATAGAGTAGTATAGTATATCACAGTATATGACAGTATAATGTAGCATGATATATCACAGTACAGTATAATATATCACAGTATAGAGTAGTACAGTATATCACAGTATATGACAGTATAATGTAGCATGATATATCACAGTACAGTATAATATATCACAGTATAGAGTAGTATAGTATATCACAGTATATGACAGTATAATGTAGCATGATATATCACAGTACAGTATAATATATCACAGTATAGAGTAGTATAGTATATCACAGTATATGACAGTATAATGTAGCATGATATATCACAGTACAGTATAATATATCACAGTATAGAGTAGTATAGTATATCACAGTATATGACAGTATAATGTAGCATGATATATCACAGTACAGTATAATATAATACAGTATAGAGTAGTACAGTATATCACAGTATATGACAGTATAATGTAGCATGATATATCACAGTACAGTATAATATATCACAGTATAGAGTAGTATAGTATATCACAGTATATGACAGTATAATGTAGCATGATATATCACAGTACAGTATAATATATCACAGTATAGAGTAGTATAGTATATCACAGTATATGACAGTATAATGTAGCATGATATATCACAGTACAGTATAATATATCACAGTATAGAGTAGTATAGTATATCACAGTATATGACAGTATAATGTAGCATGATATATCACAGTACAGTATAATATAATACAGTATAGAGTAGTACAGTATATCACAGTATATGACAGTATAATGTAGCATGATATATCACAGTACAGTATAATATATCACAGTATAGAGTAGTATAGTATATCACAGTATATGACAGTATAATGTAGCATGATATATCACAGTATAATATAATACAGTATAGAGTAGTATAGTATATCACAGTATATGACAGTATAATGTAGCATGATATATCACAGTATAATATAATACAGTATAGAGTAGTACAGTATATCACAGTATATGACAGTATAATGTAGCATGATATATCACAGTACAGTATAATACAGTATAGAGTAGTACAGTATATCACAGTATAATGTAGCATGATATATCACAGTACAGTATAATATAATACAGTATAGAGTAGTACAGTATATCACAGTATAATGTAGCATGATATATCACAGTACAGTATAATATAATACAGTATAGTGTAGTACAGTATATGACAGTATAATATATCACAGTATAGTACAGTATATCACAGTATATGACAGTATAATGTAGCATGATATATCACAGTACAGTATAATACAGTATAGAGTAGTACAGTATATCACAGTATAATGTAGCATGATATATCACAGTACAATATAATACAGTATAGTGTAGTACAGTATATGACAGTATAATATATCACAGTATAGTACAGTATATCACAGTATATGACAGTACAGTGTAGCATGATATATCACAGTACAGTATAATATAATACAGTATAGAGTAGTATAGTATAGTGAAGTACAGTATATCACAGTATAGTGCAGTATATCACAGTGTAGTATGGTATATCACAGTATAGTATGGTGTAGTACAGTATATCACAGTGTAGTATGGTATATCACAGTATAGTATGGTGTAGTACAGTATATCACAGTATATGACAGTACAGCATGTAGTTACTCACCTCCCTCACTCGCTGCACATGAGCCTAGAGGAACTGAGCTCAGCACAACCAGGTCATGTGACCGTGTACCGTATACTCTCTAAAAGACCTGCACATCTCAGATTCTACCTTATTTCTTCTACTCAAAGGTTTCCCTGTTTTTCCCTGTATCTATCACATACTCCTTATATCAGACACACATAGGAGTTATTCTATACACACACACACATTACAAGGAGTTATTCTACACACACACATTACAAGGAGTTATTCTACACACACAGAGTTATTTTATTTAAAGCAAAATGTTATCCACACCCCCTGAGCTGCTCACATAGGCACCTGGTACCTACCAATAGAAACACTGCATTTCAGTTAGTTTTGTGATCCTTTACTAACCTTCAAGACCCCTTTCTGGATGGCTACCTTGTTGTGCTGCAGGCGCTTGTGTATTTCAGTTTATGTTTTCATGCCCCACTGATTCTCCTCTATCAGATGCATCTTCGTCCAGGAAATTTAGATATGCCTTAGTATTATTATAATAATAATAATAATAATAATAATAATACAATGTTTTTTTTATAGCGCACCAAATTATTGTGTAGTATTATACAGGGGTTACAAAACAAAATACAATATTACTAGATGACAATGAATGGAGGGCCCCGTCTTTGAGCTTAAAATCTCATGTACACAGAGCTTTTTCTCAGAGCATCTTACAAGATAAAAAATTTGCAAACTTACATCTAAAGGAAGAGGCAGAAACCTGGGACAGAGTATGGGATAAGGGTTTGCCTGAGCAAGAAAGGGAGTGGGAGAGAACAACATGAGAGAGAAGATCTCATTGTGTCGCTGTTGGAGTAATGATTACTTGGGTAGAGAATGTGCAAAGTTATAAAGAGGTGTTATCATCCAGGAGGTTTTCTGATAGGGGGCATCTGGTAGGGGGGCACGGAGAGAGAGTGGCGCTAGTATACACTATAATAGCTACTAGGGGTAAATAGTGGCAAATTGTGCAACTGCGCATGCGCAACAGCGTTTGTAGAGAGATGGAAGGAGATGGAGGCAGAGAGAGGGAGACAGCGAGAGAGGAGAAGGAGGGAGGGATAGAGAGAGGGAGGGAGGCAGAGAAGTAGAGGGAGGAGGGGAGAGACAGGAAGAGATGGGGAGGGAGAGAGAGGGAGGCAGAGAAGTAGAGGGAGGAGGGGGGAGACAAGAAGAGATGGGGAGGGTTGAAAGAGGTAGGACGGGGAGAGAGAGGGAGGGAGGCAGAGAAGTAGAGGGAGGAGGGGAGAGATAGGAAGAGATGGGGAGGGAGAGAGAGGGAGGCAGAGAAGTATAGGGAGGAGGGGAGAGACAGGAAGTGACGGGGAGAGAGAGAGAGAGGGAGGGGAGGGAGAAGGGGAAGTAGAGGGAGGAGGGGAGAGACAGGGAGAGAGAGGGATGGAGGGAGGGAGGAGGAGAGGGAGGTAGATAGAGAGGGAGGAGGGAAGAGATGGGGAGAGAAAAAGGGAGGGAGAGGGGGCAAAGGAGGGAGAGAAAGGAAGAGAAGGAGAGGGAGGGAGGCAGAGAAGTAGAGGGAGGAGGGGAGAGACAGGAAGAGAGGGAGAGAGAGGGAGGGATGGAGGCAGAGAAGAAGAGTGAGGAGGGGAGAGACAAGAAGAGACAGAGAGGGAGAGAGAGAGAGAGTGAGGAAGAGAGTGAGGAGATGGAGTGAGACAGGGAGCGCAGAGAGAGAGAAAACGCAGAGAGAAAGGGGGCAATGTCTGGGGATTGTACATAAAAGTGCATCGCTGGATCTCGCTGATGGTTTGAAGCCTTTTGTCGCTGGTACAGACTGAGGGGAAGTGGGTGCTTGGGGTGAATGGGGCTGGAGCCTCTTTGACTCGCACATTAGCATACTGGAGCTGCAAAATTAATTCTAGCTATTTCAGGAATGATTTACTGTAGTAAAAGACTGTTAGCTCAACATATAGACAGTTTCATAAATGCTCAGAGCCCCTTTCATAATATTATTGAGAGGCTGGGAAACCATATGCAGTAATAACAGTGGGATACACACAGCGGATACAAGATGAAGTCGTCTCCATGGCGACACCTGAGTCAGCTGCGAGGCCTAGCGTCACCAGTGCAGCCTGGGTGGAAGTCGTTGCTGGAGTCCGGGAGCCACACATCACCTATAATAGTTGACAGATGTGAGTAACGCCTGCGAGGTGCGTTCTGCACAGACGTTATTACAATGTTCGTACCTATCCTGTTTTATGTTCGCCGCTGTTAAAGCGCGCCACCGCAACAAGGAAGGCCATAATTACAACCTCCTCCGACGTGGCGCAACTCGACCACGCTGAATCAACAGCGAGACCATTGCTATGTTCGGGGCGGGCCTTCGGCCCTCGTGGCGCGCCTCTCATAGCTCAAGGCCTCTTCTGTCGGCGCACCTTATATGTATTGTGCAGTGGGGACGCGAGCGTGCGCGTCGGCGGCACGCTTCAACCAGTGAACATAAACCAGGGAAGGACCATATCTGGCTATATCTCTCTCCTTTGCTTAATGTTGTTTTGGTAAAAGTTTTTTAAAGTGGCGTGTTTAAGAAATTGAATAATGTTTTCTTATTTTATAATTATATAAACTTAATATTGTGATTTATTATTGTTAACAGGTAATGCTGTTTGCCACACAATGTAAGGCTTTTAGTCCTCTGAGTACTTTTGGCGCTCATTGCGAGCCTCTCCCCTGATGTACTTTTGCTCCTCTGAGCACTCTGGGCGCTCATTGTGAGCTCCGCGCTGAGTGCCTTTGGCAAAGCGAGTCTCTCCTCTGCTCTGTTTTTTTTTATATAAATATATTTTTTATATATATATATATATATATAATTAATTGATCAAATAATAAATTAATATACTTTACCTATTTGTAATTAATATATCCAGCAATCAATATGCTGAAGAGCTAACAATCGCCGTTGTTTTTCCTGCAGCATACAATGTACATTTGGACTGTTGGTGACCTGAGGAGATAGTGTCAGCAATGTGGGAAGTGTGCAGTGTAAATAGGCTGCGTGCGCGAGGCTAAACTGTTTGTTTAGTTGTGTAATACGGTATTTTAGAATGGTAATGTTATTAGTTTGAAGTTAGTGTTGTAAAATGGCGGCGAGTGTGTATGTGTTACGCGGCTCTCGAGCATTTTCCGTCCTTCCTAAAAGTGTATTTTTTAGCTCGTACGTTCCTGGCTAAAAGTCGTATGTGCCTGGCAGGGTTTTGCTTGGTTAGGGTTCGTGTAGCCTCATTTTCATTTCTTTTGGCGCCCATTTTTACTCTTGCTTAGGCGATTTTTCGAGTGCCAAAACTCTGCAAATTGGATATAGATTTGCGTGCAATCTCATTTTCAGATGTCCTAGCTGTCCCCCCGTGCTGTGCGTGACGTTTTTGGATGTGCACGGTAAGTTTGTATTTTTTCTGGGTTGTATTTTATGCCTTTTCAAAGTGTTATGGGCCGAATTTTTTGAGGGCTATGGCGCTCATCTCCACCAGCGCAGTGATCTCCTTTGGCGCTCCCTGCCCAAGTCGTACGGGGTTGTAGGGTTGAGCGCCTATGGCGCTCATCTCCACCAGCTCAAGGAGCGCTCCTCGAGCCCGCAGTTTTAACATTGTGTTACTAACCTTGCTGCTGAGAACTATATATGTGATGTGATTGGCTTTTGTAAATGTAGAAAGTACCAAATAGCTTTATTATTTTTACTCTCCATTTTTAAATGCAATCAAAGTAACAACCATACTATAGCAGGGGTGGCTGGTGCATAGGGGCAAATGGGCAACCCCCCTCCCAAAATGTATGCACTAACTTAATCCCCCATCACTTACTTAATTGTATAATTTATATAATAAAAAAATATTTTATCATGATCAATATTCTGTTTTTTTAATACCTGCTGCTGTCACTTTAACTCACAAAATCCTCTGTGCTGCAGTTAAACACACTGTCTTCTCATATCTAGCCCCCTGCTGGTGACTTGCCTAGTACTACAGATCAGGGTACATGTGAGAATTAAAAAAAAAAACTGTCTATGCCCAAACTATGCTCTAACTGTTAGAGCTGAGCCTGTCTATCAAACGGAGCATCATCCAATCAGAATGGCCGGGAGTGGAAAGTCCTGTATCATACAGGGACTGCACCTCTCACAGTCCCCCCGGAAGTGAATACATTGGTGCAATCTCAATAAAATTTATTGGAAAAAAAAACAACTCCCAGCTCACAGTGCATGCAGATAGAGGGAGCTGCGTGTAAAGCTTTGGTTTTCTCCATACTCTTTGATTCTGACTACCCTGCTCCACACACCAAGCTTGTGACCTGTCGGTCACCACTCCGGCCTATATGAGACAGAAGAGAGTCCATATCCCTCTCTGTGTCTTGCTGTTGTTGTTCTGTCCTTCAGTCGTGTCTGACTCTCAGTGACCACATGGATGCAGCACACCAGGTACATCTGTCTGTGTTTCTGGTTGTGCTTACCCATATGGTTTTCATGAAAAAGATACTGGAGTGAGTTGCCAGTTCCTACTCCAGTGGACTGCATGTAGTCTGACCTCTCTGAAATGACCTGCCCATCTTGGGTGACCATTTATGATATAGCTCACAGCTTCATTGAGATAATAAGCCCCTTCATCATGACAAGGTAATGTTACAGAAGGGGTCCTGTGTCTTAGCCCCTCTCTATGTCCATATGTATTTATAAGGAGAGGGTATACTTACTTTTGGGTGAGATCTCTTATTGTATGTGGAAGATATATATAATGTATATATATATATATATATATATATATATATATATATACAGTTTCTCACAAAAGTGAGTACACCCCTCACATGTTTGTAAATATTAATATTTTATTATATCTTTTCATGTGACAACACTGAAGAAATTACCCTCTGCTACAATGTGAAGTAGTAAGTGTACGGCCTGTATAACAGTGTAAATGTGCTGTCCCCTCAAAATAACTCAACACACAGCCATTAATGTCTAAACCGTTGGCAACAAAAGTGAGTACACCCCTAAGTGGTAATATCCAAATTGGGCCAGGAGTGTCTATATTTTGTGTGGCCACCATTATTTTCCAGCACTGCCTTAACCCTCATGGGCTTGGAGTTCACCAGAGCTTCACAGTTTGCCACTGGAGTCCTCTTCCACTCCTCCATGATAACATCACAGAGCTGCTGGATGTTAGAGACCTTGCACTCCCCCACCTTCCATTTGAGGATGCCCCATAGATGCTCAATAGGGTTTAGGTCTGGTGACATGTGTGGCCAGTTCATCACCTTTACCTTCAGCTTATTTAGCAAGGCAGTGGTCATCTTGGAGGTGTGTTTGGGGTCGTTATCATGTTGGAATAGTGCCCTGCGGCCAAGTCTCTGAAGGGAGGAGATCATGCTCTGCTTCAGTATGTCACAGTGCATGTTGGCATTCATGGTACCCTCAATGAACTGTAGCTCCCCAGTGCCGGCAGCACTCATGCAGGCCCAGACCAATCATATATGCACATATGTCTATATGTGTATATATCACATATTATAATTGTCTAACTGCGATTCGTCGTCACGCTTCAGACGAATCGCAGTTAGACAATTACAAACTGCTGCGCATTGCGCAGAGCGCGGCGCGAGCCGCGCATGCGCAGAGCGCGGCGCGAGCCGCGCATGCGCAGAGCGCGGCGCGAGCCGCGCATGCGCAGAGCGCGGCGAAAGCCGCGCTCTGTGCATTACACAGAGCGCGAGCCGCGCTTGCGCAGAGCGCGGCGCGAGCCGCGCATGCGCAGAGCCCAGCGCGGCCCAGTGAGGAAGAGGGGGGGTAGAGGCACAGAGGGAGAGTAAACTGCTGCGCATTGCGCAGAGCCGCGCATGCGCAGAGCGCGGCGCAAGCCGTGCTTGCGCGCAGCGCGGCCCAGTGAGGAAGAGGGGGGGTAAAGGCACAGAGGGAGAGTGGGGAAGAGGGGAGGGAGAGTGGGGGAGAGGCACAGAGGGAGAGTGGGGAAGAGGGGGGGGAGAGGCACGGCACAGAGGGAGAGTGGGGAAGAGGCACAGAGGGAGAGTGGGGAAGAGGCACAGAGGGAGAGTGGGGAAGAGACACAGAGGGAGGGGGGAGAGACACAGAGGGAGGGGGGAGAGACACAGAGGGAGGGGGGAGAGACACAGAGGGATAGGTGGGAAAGAGACACAGGGGAGGTAGAAGAGGGGGAAAAGACACACGGGAGGGAGAACAGGGGGAAGATACACATGGGAGGGAAATGGGGGGGGGGAGAGGGGAACAGACACAGGGGGAAGGGGGAAAGAGACACAGGCCAGGGGGTAACAGGCACAGAGGGAGAGGGGGGAAGAGACACAGGGGGGAGAGATACAGCGGGTAAGGGAGGAAGAGACACAGAGGGAAGGGGGGGAAGAGGTACAGAGAGGGGGAAAGAGGCACAGAGGGGGGGGGAACAGAGGAAGGGGTGAAGAGACACAGTGGCGAGACACACAGAGAGAGGCGGGGGAAGAGGCAAAGAGGGAGAGGGTGGAAGACACAGAGTGGGGAGAGACACAGAGGGTGAGGGGGAAGAGACAGGGAGGAAGAGGCACAGAAAGAGGAGGGGGAAAAGACACAGGGGAGTGAGAGGAGGGGGAAGAGACACAGGGGAGAGAGTGCAGGGGGGAAGATACACAAGGGAGGGAAATGGAGACACGAGGAAGGCCGTAACAGACACAGGGGGAGGGGGAAAGAGACACAGGCCAGGGGGGAACAGACACAGGGGAGGGTTGGGGGAGACACAGGGGGGGGAAGAGATGCATGGGAGGGAGAAGGGGGAAAGAGACACAGGGGAGGGGTTTAGAGACACGGGAGGGAGAGGGAGGTAAATACACAGGGGGGCAGGAGATGCAAAGGAGGTAGACGAGGTGGAAGGAGACACAAGGGAGGGAGAGGAGGGGGGAAATAGGACACGAGGGAGGAAGTAGACAGAGGGAGAGACTCGCAATGAGCTCCAAAGGGGCTCATTGCAAGGCCTGTGATGAGCGCCAAAGGCGCTCATCACAAGGCCAGTAAAGTAGAGGGGGAGAGGCTTACATTGTGTGGCAAACAGCATTGCCAGGCTTCAGTTTTTATTGCCGTCATTTTTGACGGGCAAGTCGCTAGTGTTTTATATAATATGTTGTGTTGATTCCCCCTAAATGCATTTACCCAATGATGTCAGATGCTGCCTCCACTCTCTCTGCATCACTGTTTACATTCAAACTGAGGGTTTCATCTCATATCAGTGTTTTTGTGCTCTTTGTGCCTTATCCGTTTATCTGTCATTTAGGGATTATTTCCACTACCTTTCCTCAGTATAGATGTTTACTTTTGGTGGTGGGAGTGTCATGGTCTGGGCCTGTGTGCTTGCAGGTAACACTGAATCACAGAGACGTACAGTGGAAGACATCTAGGTGCCTGTAAGCATTTTGTGGCATCACACCCTTGCTCCTGGCATTTGTTGAAACTAGTGATGTCCCGAACAGTTCGCCGGATAACTATTCGCGGCAATTTTCGCATGTTCGCGTTCTTAACGAACTGCGAACACATGCGCTTTTCGGTCCGCCCCCTATTCTTTATCATTGAGGAAACTTTGACCCTGCACCTTACAGTCAGCAGACACATTCCAGCTAATCAGCAGCATACACTCCCTTCCAGGGCCTTCCATCTGAAGGACAGCCTCCATTTTAGAATCATTCTGAAGCTACATTCGTTGAGAGAGGACATATATTCTACCTGCTGCTGATTTAATAGGGAAATAGATAGCCAGGCTGTGTATTTAGCTTTCACTACACACCTGAAGGACTCATTTGATATCTGCTGCAAGGACAGTAACCCAAAAAGCCCTTTTTAGGGCTAGAACATCATTTATTTATTTATTTATTTTTTTCTGTGTAATCTAATTACATATGCCTGCCTGCTAGCGTGTGTGTGAGGCCTATTGCATCTACTCTGCCAACTTTTGCCAGTGCACAGTGACACTCATATCTGGTGCAACCGTAGTGTACAGTGACATAAAAGAACCCTTTTTTGACTGTAATCGATTGAATATCAGTTGCCTGCCTACAGGCGTGTGTGTGAGGCCTATTGCATCTACTCTGCCAACTTTTGCCAGTGCACAGTGACACTCATATCTGGTGCAACCGTAGTGTACAGTGACATAAAACAATCCTTTTTTGACTGTAATCGATTGAATATCAGTTGCCTGCCTACAGGCGTGTGTGTGAGGCCTATTGCATCTACTCTGCCAACTTTGCCAGTGCACAGTGACACTCATATCTGGTGCAACCGTAGTGTACAGTGACATAAAACAACCCTTTTTTTCTGTAGTCTATTGAATATCGGTTGCCTGCCTACAGGCGTGTGTGTGAGGCCTATTGCATCTACTCTGCCAACTTTTGCCAGTGCACAGTGACACTCATATCTGGTGCAACCGTAGTGTACAGTGACATAAAAGAACCCTTTTTTGACTGTAATCGATTGAATATCAGTTGCCTGCCTAAAGGCGTGTGTGTGAGGCCTATTGCATCTACTCTCCCCACTTTGCCAGTGCACAGTGATACATCATATCTGGTGCCACCGTAGTGTACAGTGACATAAAACAACCCTTTTTTTTCAGTAATCGATTGAATATCAGTTGCCTGCCTACAGGCGTGTGTGTGAGGCCTACAGCGCCTACTCTGACAACCTTTGCCAGTGCACAGTGACACTCATATCTGGTGGCACCTTAGATTGCACGCGCAGTGCCCCAAATTTGAAGTGGGAGGACCGACCAAGCATCTTTTTCCATCTTCCGCTTCCAAAAATCCATGCCATATACACGTTTCCCGATAGGTGACGTAACAGGTATCAAACTGATAGGAATAAATAGTACAACTTAATACACCACTCCTATCTGGTGGCACATTACATTGCACGTGCAGTGCCCCAAATTCGAAGTAGGAGGTCCGACCAAGCATCTTTTTCCATCTCCCTGTTCCAAAAATCAATGCCATATACACGTCCCCTAATAGTGGACGTAACAGAGATTAAACCGATAGGAATAGTACTACTTAACAGTACACACCTTATAATAACGCAGACAGAGGCAACGCAGAGAGAGGAGTCTGAAGAAGAGGAGTCAGAGGAGGAAGGTGGCTTTGAGTAGGTGGAAGACCAAACACAGCAGGCGTCCCAGGGGGCTTGTTGTCACCTTTCGGGGACCCTTGGTGGCTGGGTGGAGACCTTCAATGACATCAGTGAGGACAAGGAACGGGACATGGCTAGCTTGGTATCCAACCTTGTGCAAATGGGGAGTTTGCGGTTGTGCAAAGGGACTGTTTGCGGTTGTTTGCGGTGCGTTAAACGGGGAGATTGGTCTGTCACTGTGAAGCGGGTGTAACCCTTACACTACCTGATCGATACAACATCATACCTGATGTTTTAAAGCATGTTATTCCAAACAATTTAGGAATGTTAGGTGATTTATGCCCTTTATGGCTTAAAACCAGACTCTGCATCAACTATGTAATTTTCCGTGGGAGTTTTGCCATGGATCCCCCTCCGGCATGGCACAGTCCAGGTGTTAGTCCCCTTGAAACAACTTTCCCATCACTATTGTGGCCAGAAAGAGTCCCTGTGGGTTTTGAAATTCACCTGCCCATTGAAGTCTATGGCGGTTCGACAATGTTCGTCCGTTCGCGAACATTTGAGGAAATTAGCGTCTGCGGTTCGCGAACCGAAAATTTGATGTTCGCGACATCACTAGTTGAAACCCATACATTTTCATTTTTATTTAAAGTACAGTATTACATTATTTTTCTGGTAGCTTGAATTCTGGTTAATTGAGAGTCTACTGTATATTGCAACATATATAAATAAAAATAAGCTGACATCATCTGTCTAAATAGACATATAGCAACATGTTGCCTGAGTGTCTGGCCTCCTGGGTCAAGAAAATGTGTGGAGGTGAATGGACCTGGGAGCCAGTGATCTGTGAGCTCAGGGGTGGAAAGAGGTTTGATACAAGGACCACTGAATAATGGGAAAAATACTCTTAATCAAAATTAATCTCTTCTTTTTTATAAATATTTTGTAAAATATATGAAATATTTTGGCTTGATTGCTGCCATTCCCCCTCACAGAGATCCTCCTCTATCTTGTGTAGCTATAGCTTCCAACAGAATATGTATAGATGATGTCACAGCTGGGGGTGGAGCTACCCACACAGCTGGGCAGGGTCCACTTAAAACATGACGGGGAGCTTTCAGACAGTGTAATTCATCTCCATAGCAGGAAATGAACACTTTATTATTGGACAGCAAAAAAAGCTCTTCCATGAATAAAAACTAATAATACAAATATAATTCAAATAAGTATAGATGACTGGGTACAAAACTATATATTATCACAAACCAACATTATTGTTTTGGTTAAATAAAGACTTTGACCCTGATTCTATTAGCTTCTCGCAAACACCTCTAACCCCTGCAGGTGTGTTTTTCTCTAGATGTTTAGATGTATTCTATTGACTCCAGCTCGCAATTCACCTCCTTAAGCCTAAACTCTTAAGCTCTGCCTTTTTAAGTCTCATCTCAGGGAGCGTGATCATATGATCTGACAATACAGTATATAAGCAAGCCTGGAATTCACTTCTTATACACAGAGACATCATGTTGTCAGTAAAACATGGAAGTTACACGTAATCTGCAATCAGAGGCTACAAATTAATTAGTGCCAATAAATAATATTTGCTGGTCGGGCTTGCAATTCAGTAAACTAGTACTCTATAAAATGAGCATCTGTTTTAGTCCATGTGGATTTCATGATATGTATTAACCCCTTTAGTCTGGGCATCAATCTAACTCAGAAATAATAGGTAAAAATAATATTTTTTTATTGCATATTTGTGGGTTTGAGACTGTTGCGCAATAGTTCTAATGTCTGTCCATGCCTTCCTGTGCATTTATAGTACAGTATTGTGTATTTAATTGCTGTTACAGCTCTAATAAGTGTTTAATAAAGCTCTTCTTAATCCTATTTAGTACTCATAATATTTTTGACAGGAACGTGATACTTTATTCAGTTGCGGGTCAGACTTTATTTGCAATCTACAGCTCCAGGTCTAATAGAATACCAATTTTGTGTAACTTTAGAGCTCGTAATTTACGAGCTGTGCTAAAATCAATGGAGTTCTAAGGCTGGTTTTGCGTCTTTGGTTGTCCAGTAGTGATTGTGGGCGGGGAACTCGTAACTGGATTGCGAGCAAATAGAATATATGGCAATATTACGAGTGATTTTAAGTGTGTATAAGTTTATGAATTGGGCAATAGAATAGGGCCCTTTATTTTACTGGTTCTCCTGGTCACATGTTCCTGAGTACCCATTTGCCTTTTTGCTTTGGCATTTGGGTTTGGATGTGGAGAGGAAAACCATTATAGGCATTATCTCCGTCATCACTTTGCAACCCCCGCTTCATGGAGGGCACATGAACTTTGCTTGGCTGTCTTCTCTGGACTTGAAGCTCCTTCTAGTTTGTTCACAGCTTCCCAAGAAAAATCATCTTCTAAAAAATAATAATAATTGTAATAAATGGCCCCTAGATGTCACCAGTGCCATGATCTATCTAATGTACAATTCCCATGCCTATCCATTTGAACTTATACTGCTATTACATATTGTTATCTATGGGAGATAGTCACAGTTGGAGTTAAATGAATTATTAAGGTAGTAAAAGCTTTCAGACCGTAACTGAAGGCTGAGTAGAGTTAAAGGGCATTCAAATCTGTCTATAAATTGTACTAGCAGTTTTTCTCCACAGTAAATAATTTCTGAAATATTTAGAATTGCTAATATGCGGCTAATGTGCGTCTCAAAGTGCTTGATAAGTGTAGGAGAGGGATCTTACTGCCAGATAACATTGGAGGCCTTTATTTTGACCACTACAGAGACAGGCAAGCATACTTTAATCCCAATTAGCACATCAAAGCAGCTAATTACTATGTGTGAGCTACACATTTGCATATAAATACAGCAACAACAACATGGAATTTCTTAGCACTGGTTCACTTTTTTCATGCTCTTTAAGAATAATCTAAACATACAACTTGATTTTGGGGTCTGTCTAAGTGTCATTGTCATTTTTTTTAAATAAAAGACTAAGAACAGAAAAAATGGATTCTGTCAATCTTATTTACTATCTTTTTTGCTTTTATTTTATATTTAGTGCTTCTCAATATCTACATAAGATTTTTTGCCCTTTTTTAAGTTTCCATATGTCACGGACCCCTTTCCAGGGCCTGGATCCTGGTGCAACAAGCCACCATAGAGGACTGTGACGAAGTGCCCTTCGCCACTTTGTCTTGGAGAGGACTGTTTGCCAGCCTCCTGCCCTGCGACTATGGCCCTGGTACATATTGCCCTTCAAACACAGTATTCGGCCATACCAGAGTGTATGTCACTCATTCTGGCCCTTTACATACAAGGGGGGTCATTCGGTACTTGCCCTATGTGAACCATGATACCACAGATAGCTATGCCATGGAGCCCATTCATATAATGAAAGACTATGGGAAAGACTTTAGCTCCATGGCAATTGAACTGGTGAAGATGATCTGAGCGCTATTCGGTAGTTTTGTGCGCTCAGATCCCAGCTGTAACGGAAACCCATCACTGTTTTACCCTGTTTATGGTTATTTAATTCTTGGTTAAAATATGATCCTAGTAATATACTGTATGTGTGTTGGTTTGTGCTCTGCAGAATATTGGCCCCAGGCTAGTGCAGACCTTGGCAGGAGAGATAATCCTGTTACAGATAAGGGAGTCAATTGTGTGGAGTGTTTTCATTCTCAGATAATTGTCTGATTATATCAAGTTGCCTCAGGGAGGGGTGACCACACCTATTGTCCTATATGTGTATTGTGTGGGGGATATGTGAAATGTCTGTGTGTTATGTGAGAAACATACTTTTACTAACTTTTGAACCCCTGGTCTGATTTATGCCATTTTTTAATATGGTGTTCCCCTGGCTGAGAGATATTGAACGGTGCTGGACTTAAAGGTGTACCCCCTGTTTTTGGGGTACATCCAGAATGTGGTTAAAATTGTGTCTGTTTTAATTGTGTTACCTGTTATCTGAGGGGAGGAGACGTGGGGGTTGAACCATGTATCTAATTGGCTGTGATAATTATGTGGGTGTAGCCCTTCAGAGGGCACCATTGCATAAAAGGAGATCCCCTGTCATTAAAGAATAGTTCTACTTGACCCTTCAAAACGTAGTCTCATCTCGTTATTGGAGGGGATGGCTCTATCATACTGGGGATTGCTATGCTTTTGCATACTCCCTTGAGCTGTAACTACTGAACGCTTGTTCCTGATGTGTCCTCCTTGGAGGAGAGGTCTTCCCCACACGGTCCTGGATGCTGGAGATTCATACAGGGTGGAAGGAAGACGGCGCGGCTCCAGCTAAACTACGGCGGTTGTGGAGTCTGTGGTGGTTGAGGTGTCCGGTGCAGTGCTTGTAGGCCTCGGTGCAAACTAGGACGCGTCTATCAACAGAGGTACCCGGTCGGGGTGCCAGTAGATCCGTTACAAGGACATACCGCCTCATTGGAAAATGGGTAGGGGAATCATATTGCCACATGGGAAATGTGGGCAGGTGGGTGGTGGGGTGAATAGCCCCAAAACATAGGACCATAGTGTCCCCCATGCTTCATGTGATCTTATTGCATATGTCTCTGTCTTATACTTTACCAACAAATACTCCCTCCCTGTATCTAACCATATAAAAATTGTTTGACTCTCTAAAAATAAATAAAATATATGCAGTCTCTTTTTATTATAATCTATTGGATCTGCTGTCACAATTTCCATTGCCAGAGAGAGCCATAATCCCATTGCTGTACTGTGAGGAGCTCTTTTCTTTGTTGAAGGTTTCCTCCTCTTTAACCCCAGTGGATGTTCTCTTGTCCATTGTAAACATCTCTGGATGGAAGTTCTCCGGATAAAACTCATTACTGATCCTGGATATTTGTCCTTTGTCATAAAAAGCACCCCAAACTAAATCTTGTTAAAGGGATATTCATCCCTACAGAGTCGGTGTTTGCATACACTGCAGGGGGCAGACTCACACAGGGACTATTTTTATGAATTTAGGCAGTAAATACAGAGCTTATAAGCACCTTTTAGTAAAATAAAGCACATACACGTATATTGAGTAAAATCCAGAAAATATACAAATCCCTTTAAGTGTTTCCAGAAAAAGCGCGTTCTTAACGTTTACATTTTTATTCTCATTTTTTTTATTTATTTATAGTTTTTAAGAATTATTAAGTATTGTTTTCCCAAAGAGCATGTTGTATATATAGGATTACAATGATCATTTTAATAATTCTTAGTTTTTAAAGTTGTGCGAGTCCGATCGCATCTCGGACCCCCGAACCTAATTGATTGACACGTAACCTCCATGTTTTACTGCCGTATTTATGACAGTCTCATTTTCTATTGGCCGATTCGAAATGGGCGGTTACGGGCTCAGTGAATTGATACGGTTCCTGCCCAAACCAGTGCATGGTTTACGGAGCTGGCTTCAGGATCGCAACTCGCTACCTGGATCAATTGAATAGCTTTTGCAAACGGATACCAACGGGAGCCCGCAACTCGATCGCAGACATGCATCCGTGTTCAATCGAGTTACGGGCTTGCAATTGAATGAGGCCCACTGTCTGCTTCTTTTGAAGTCAGTTTCTTATAGACTTACACTTATTATATTAAAAGATCACAGCACAGTGAGAAAAATGCATTTGTTTGAAATCTGACGCAAAATTAAGCAGAAACAAGTCATATATTAAGTTCATAAGATAACTTATACCATTGCTCAAATATTTAATATAGCACCGAATATGGCTAAGACTGAAATAACTGATCTGATAAAGAACCACCATACAAGCCGTGTGGTACTAACGGAGTGTCCTGGCTACAAGATATCCCATAGTATCACTACTAGTGTTTAGCAGAAGAAATTGTGTTTAACTCTCTAAATAATCAGTGAAATCTAAGGAGAAGAATCTCCAAATTGTGGCATTCTTTGAAAAAAGTGTTGACCAAGCTATAGACCAGTTGTTCCCAAACCTCTCCTCAAAACCCGCCAGACAGGCTATGATTAAGGTCAAACCCTGCTTTGGACAAAGGTGAGGCAACTACTATTCAACAGGCGCTGGAGTCTAAAATTGTTTCACCTAAATCATGGCATGTCTGGTGGGTCTTGAGGAGAGGGTTGGGAACCACTGCTATAGACTATACTGCTTGAAACACTATGCATAAACATATTTACAGTTGTGTAGAGGAAAGCATGGGCATAGGAATTGGGGGGAGGGGGTGATGGGGACAATCCCCCCCCCCCCATATATTTTGATGTGTTTCTCTATGTGTAGAGACGTTTTGCGTTTTTTGTACTGTATCCCCCTCAGAATATTTTTGGTTCCTACACCCATGGCGGAAAGTAACACAGGATTGTACCCCCAATATTGGCCTCTTTGGAAGATAACTCATTGAAATTACTAAAGCTTTTTTAGAGATTATAATTTATGGTCAAGAAATGTTTTAATATGTAAAGGACCCCCCCCCCCCATAAAGGGGCAACTGAAGCTACAAGTGGCAAGTTTAAGATAAGATACAATCTAGATTCAATAATGGAAATGGCTGGCGGATCTAAAATAAATATTTAAAAACATATTCAATGCTAGAAAACCAACTATGCTTCCTTCTCAACACCCCACCCCAGCTAAACACTCATTAAAAAGTAGATCCAAATCCTCTGCACCCAGCACTAAAGCTGTCATCCAAGACTTGAAAGAATTCATCTCCTCTTAAAGATCACAAATCAAAGCTGAAGAACTAAAAGTTTTTGAGGAACTAACAGCAGAAATAAAAACATTGGAAACCAGAGTTTCAGAAGTAGAGGGGGAGTAGAACAACTTTCTCAAGTCACATACAGAAATGAAGAAGGAACTGATTGTGCTTAAAGAGGAACAAAAACTATTTAAAAATCTCCCCTCGTCTTCTAAGCTATACTTAGAGCCCCATTAAATTGCTACGATTTCGAAAAAGGAGCCCGCATCAGTTACAGCGATTAAATTGGCCTCTTTCAGCTACCCACACATGATCTGCAGGTTACAGGCGGAAAAAACGAAACGGGCCGTCAAAATCTGAACTCCGTCCCAGCTAAGCCTTTGATCTGTCAAGCCCGTAAATGTTACGTTTGCAAATCGATATTAAATTGCTACGAATCCTCAAAGACTGGCTTTTAAACCTGTAAACGGCAAATGGAGCCAAACATCCTACGGGTACTAGAGAGGACCCGCAAGGGGGATAAACTCCTGTCAGTAGCAGTGTAAAAGCAAATATCAACACACTGCTGTATTTTAAATTAAAGGGAAATTGATGTAAAGTATTAATATTAATATCACAAC
Organism: Discoglossus pictus; assembly: GCA_027410445.1. Lineage (NCBI taxonomy): Eukaryota > Metazoa > Chordata > Amphibia > Anura > Alytidae > Discoglossus > Discoglossus pictus. Next base: position 617,709 of record CM050169.1, read on the forward strand.
ATTCTCAAGCCCGCAAATCTGCAACAAAATATTATTTATTTCATGTTTAACTTGCATGGACTAGAATATCATATTTATTGATTATTGAATATTACATTATTTTTGGAATGTGGGCCCGATCGCAAATCGGACTTCAAAACCGTAATTGAGTGAAATGTAACCTCCATGTTTTAGTGATGATGTAATGATGACGATCTGTTTTACTATTGGCTCCATCTAAACCCGTAACCACAGGTTTGACTAATTGATCATGTTCACGGCCGCAAATGGAACGTGTGGAAGCATGGTTTACGGATTTGGATGTATGTTGCTGCCTTTATTAATTTAATCGCTCTGTAACTCCGTAAAATTTCAAGCCCGCAGGCTTTGCGGCTTTACCACTGTTGCAGGCTTTTAATTTAATGGGGCTCTTAGGCTCCCAGCCAACAGGTAGAGGTGAAGGTGGACAATATGGAAGCCCGGTGAAACCAGCTCTGGGCAAACATAGCTACTAATGTTAGGCCCCCATTCAATTGGCCAAATTGTAATTACTGGAGCTCGTAATGCAGCCCGTAAATGTTACTGATATTCAATTGGCATCTTCTAGCTACTCACAATCCAATTACGAGTTACAGGCTCAAAATCACTGCGGTTTCCAAAAACTTAACTCCGTCCTATCTCCTCCTTTGATGTTTCAAGCCAGTAAATAATACCAGTGCTAAAAACGCAAAATCCATTTTTAACTACAACAATTCAACAAGCCCGCAATTGCCTTCAAACCCATAAATGGCAAATATAGCAAAAAATTCTATGAGTACCTGATAGGACCCGCAAGTGGGTTACACACCTGTTCGTAACACTGTAAAAACAAATAAACACACACTACTGTACCTAAAAATATTGGGAAAGCACTGACAGACATTAGAATTAACTGCTCAAGCTCACAAATCTGCAATAATTATTATATTTTTTTTACCTTTATTTCCGTGTTATATCGTTCCCAGGAATCAAGGCGTTAATACATATCATGGAACCCGCATGGACTAGAACAGTTTATTTCTGGATTGCGAGTCCGATTACAGATTGAACGTCTAAACACTAATTGATTGTAACTTAAACTCCATGTTTTACTGACGTCATGATGACGGTCTCATTTACTATCGGCTCTGTCTAAATTGTAACTTACGGGCTTAATTGATCGTGATCATGCCCTGAAATGCCGTACGGGTTCATGGCTTGCGGGCTTGTTTAATTAAATACCACTGTAAATGATTTCTAACCCGCAGACATACGGCCTGTATGAAGGTAATTACGGGCTTGGAATTGGATGGGGGTCTTAGTTTGTAACCTACTCCCCAAACTATGGAGGTCCTTTAAAGTCCTGATATTGGGCTTCAGTTGTCCTTTTATGTGGGATAATGTCAGATATAAGCACCAGACGCTCCAGTCTGCCCATCTCGCATTAAACACAACCTTTATACTCATTCTCCGAGCATTAATCCCAGTTATTTGCCTTGCCAAGGAATGTTCCCAAAATATGCCATTTTACAATTAAAAATTGTCATGGTTTGTGGCTTCTTAACCTGCAGAAGTTCCACTGAATACAAGAATCCTCTAAGGAGACATCTTTCTTTTCCTGCTACTAAAAAGACGGAAAACTGCAGAAATATTAAAATTTGGGTATGTCGGCAAAAAGGATGTTTTCTTAAATTTAACGTGATATATTTTTTGGCTTGTTAATATTTTTTTTTTTTAATTTCAGCTCCATAGTTGCAAAAAATAAAAGCAAAGTGAGTTCCAAGGAGTCTTATTTAAAGGGCCACTGCAGCCAAACATTGTATACTAGCGACTTGTCAAAAAATAACCTTCGGCGCTCATTGCAAACCTCTCCCCTCGTGTACTGTTGCTCCTCTGAACACCTTTGGCGCTCATTGCAAGCCTCTCCCCTTGTGTACTTTTGCTCCTCTGAGAACCTTTGGCGCTCATTGCAAACCTCTCCCCTTGTGTACTTTTGCTCCTCTGAACACCTTTGGCGCTCATTGCAAGACTCTCCCCTCGTGTACTTTTTCTCCTCTGAGCACCTTTGGCGCTCATTGCAAGCCGTTCCCGTTGTGTAGTTTTGCTCCTCTGAGCACCTCAGGCGCTGATTGTGAGCCCCGCGCTGAGCGCCTTTGGCGCTCATTGCAAGCCTCTCCCCTCATGTCCTTCAAGTTTCGTGCTTTGCAACGATCATCTTCGGCGCTCATCGCAAAGACAGATATATAAGTACAGTGTTAAATATACAATTTTTAGTGCAGTGTAAATTAGATTTTTTTTTCAGGTCTCAGAACATAATAAAGTGATTTAAATATGTAACTGCTTTGAGAGTCCTATCGCTGACAGCCAATGAGCGGTAATCCAGATATATAAGTGCAGTGTAAAATTTTATTTTTTTAGTGCAGTGGAAATTATAAAATGCTATTTTCCATTACTAATCAGTAATTATTAAATTAATATACGTTAATAATTAATTAGTAATGAATAAATGAATTTGGAAGTGCGAAGCATTAATGTATTCATAAAGTAACGGCAGTGTAAAATATGCTATTTAGTGTATTTTTATGTCTTATATATATATATTTTTTAAATAATTAATTAATCAATTAATAAATAAATATATTTTACCTATTTCTAATTAATATATCCAGCAATCAATATCCTGAAGAGCTAACAATTCGTAATATTGTAAAATTGCGGCAAGTGTCTATGTGTTACGCGGCTCGCAAGCATTTCCTGTCCTGCCTAATAGTGTATTTTGTACCTCGTACGTTCCTGGGTAAAAGCGTATGTGCCTGGCGGTGTTTTGCGCGGTTATGGGCCGTGTAGCCTAGTTTTCGTTTTTTTCGGCCGCCATTTTTTTTGTCGCTTATGCTATTTTTGAGTGCCGAAACTCAGCAAATTCAGCTTAAATTCACGTGCAACTTCACTCCCAGACGCCCTGGTTGTCCCCCCCCCCCCCCCCCCCCGTTCTGTGTGTGATGATTTGTTTTTCGATTCGCGCGGTTCCTCCGTTAAATTTGTACTTTTGCGTGGTCTGGATTTTTGGCGGGTTCCGGATTTTTTCTGGGGTTCTGATTTTTGCAAAGTGATACGGGCCGTAATTTTTTAACGTGATTTTTTTCAAACTGCTCGCACTGTGAATTCGCACTGACTAAGTCGTGTGGGGTCATAGGGATGAGCGCCTACAGCACTCATCTCCACCAGCGCAATGAGCGCCTTTGGCTTTGCGAGGTCCTATATATGTGATAGTCTCTTATGAAGAACTACACTTCAAGATAAGGAACATATGCACAGTAGGAAGATCTGCACAGTAGGAATGTGCATGCCAGTGTTCTCATTAGCTCTAATGGAAAGCTCATTAGTTTACGATGGCACAACCTGCTGAGACAGAAGCTGCAAGAAGCAGTATTGTAAAAAGAATGAAAAAATATCTTCAGGGGTGCCTTAATTTGGTCATATTCACTTTTCTCTTCTATCACCATCAATAGAGAGCCCGGGGAGTCGGTGAGAAAACCAGAAGAGGTGACAGAGGAAAGAAGAGAGAAGAGAAAAAGTGAAGAATGGAGAGAAGAAACGTGAAGAGAGAGAGAGAGAGAGAGAATCTGATCCTAATGCTTCTGAAAAGTCATTTTTATTAAATATCTGCTTGTAATGAGCAGCTGCTACCACTGGGTGTCACTGCAGCAGCGTTAAGACGCCTAAGATTCACTAATCATCACAAGGGCTGAGAGCTGGACAAGACGTCTTATTTTATTGCATCATAAACTAAGCTGTATGTCTCATTACTTTCACAAGTCGTCTCCATAGTGATGCGTTTCAAACGTGGCGCCTGCAAAACGCAAATCATCTTCACTGCATTCACTAAGTATTTGTATCTCCAAGGACAAGCCTACCGTCCAATAATGAGAAACAACTAATTTGCATAAACATAATTATAGTTCAGTCGTTCCGTTGCGTCCGACTCTCCATGACCCCATAGACTGCAGCACATCTTGTGTCTGGTTGTGCTAATACATAAGGTGGCAAATATACTGGGGTGGGTTGCCAGTTCCTTCTCCAGTGATTTATCTGACCTCTCTGCTATGACCTGCCCATCTTAGGTGGCCTTACGTGGTATAGCTCGCAGCTTAATAATTTGTTATTATTTTCAGTAATTGCTAATTAGCCCCCTGGCTTTATTGTTATCAATGTAAAGCCACATGAAACTGAATACACTGAGCATGTGCATGCCTGGGAGAAACTAGGCGAATTAGTCCCTGGGATATACACCCTCCCAGTCTTATCCGTTTCATGTGGCTTTACGCTACAAACAATACAATTAATCCTGAGGGTGAAATAGCAATTTCTGACAATGGTGATCAATTAGAAAGCGATATCAGAAATGCTTGGTCTGATTGATCAGAAAGGCTGATTGACAGGATAAGTTACAAGCTTGGGCGTGATTGGTCGATTCTTGCAGGTGATATCTAGATCCATTATGTATGTGTGCATTGTACAGTTGTGTCCGACTCTCTGTGACCAGATGGAGTGCAACACAACATGCTGATCCACTTGGTTTTCATGGCAGATACTGGAGTGGGTTGCCAGTTCCTTCTCTGCAGCATACAGCTCCTGGTATTCCTAAGTGATCTCCTATCCAAGTACTAACCAGACCCAAGTCTGCATGGCCTCAGGATGGTGTGACCTCTTGGTTCCCTGACTGGAACTGAACCCAGGTCGCAGCTGTGAAAGACTGAATCCTAACCACTGGCCCACCAGGGAACCCATCTAGATACATTAGTGAGCTCTTGGTTCCCTGACTGGAACTGAACCCAGGTCGCAGCTGTGAAAGACCGAATCCTAACCACTAGCCCACCAGGGAACCCATCTAGATACTTTAGTGAGCTCTTGGTTCCCTGACTGGAACTGAACCCAGGTCGCAGCTGTGAAAGTCCAAATCCTAACCACTGGCCCACCAGGGAACCCATCTAGATACATTAGTGAGCTCTTGGTTCCCTGACTGGAACTGAACCCAGGTCGCAGCTGTTAAAGACCGAATCCTAACCACTAGCCCACCAGGGAACCCATCTAGATACTTTAGTGAGCTCTTGGTTCCCTGACTGGAACTGAACCCAGGTCGCAGCTGTGAAAGTCCAAATCCTAACCACTGGCCCACCAGGGAACTCATCTAGATACTTTAGTGAGCTCTTGGTTCCCTGACTGGAACTGAACCCAGGTCGCAGCTGTGAAAGACCGAATCCTAACCACTAGCCCACCAGGGAACCCATCTAGATACTTTAGTGAGCTCTTGGTTCCCTGACTGGAACTGAACCCAGGTCGCAGCTGTGAAAGTCCAAATCCTAACCACTGGCCCACCAGGGAACCCATCTAGATACATTAGTGAGCTCTTGGTTCCCTGACTGGAACTGAACCCAGGTCGCAGCTGTTAAAGACCGAATCCTAACCACTGGCCCACCAGGGAACCCATCTAGATACATTAGTGAGCTCTTGGTTCCCTGACTGGAACTGAACCCAGGTCGCAGCTGTGAAAGACCGAATCCTAACCACTGGCCCACCAGGGAACTCATCTAGATACCTTAATGAGCTCTTGGTTCCCTGACTGGAACTGAACCCAGGTCGCAGCTGTGAAAGACTGAATCCTAACCACTGGCCCACCAGGGAACCCATCTAGATACATTAGTGAGCTCTTGGTTCCCTGACTGGAACTGAACCCAGGTCGCAGCTGTGAAAGTCCAAATCCTAACCACTGGCCCACCAGGGAACCCATCTAGATACATTAGTGAGCTCTTGGTTCCCTGACTGGAACTGAACCCAGGTCGCAGCTGTTAAAGACCGAATCCTAACCACTGGCCCACCAGGGAACCCATCTAGATACATTAGTGAGTTCTTAGTTCCCTGACTGGAACTGAACCCAGGTCGCAGCTGTGAAAGACCGAATCCTAACCACTGGCCCACCAGGGAACCCATCTAGATACTTTAGTGAGCTCTTGGTTCCCTGGCGGGAACTGAACCCAGGTCGCAGCTGTGAAAGTCCAAATCCTAACCACTGGCCCACCAGGGAACTCATCTAGATACCTTAATGAGCTCTTGGTTCCCTGACTGGAACTGAACCCAGGTCGCAGCTGTGAAAGTCCAAATCCTAACCACTGGCCCACCAGGGAACTCATCTAGATACATTAGTGAGCTCTTGGTTCCCTGACTGGAACTGAACCCAGGTCGCAGCTGTGAAAGACCGAATCCTAACCACTGGCCCACCAGGGAACCCATTTAGATACATTAGTGAGCTCTTGATTCCCTGACTGGAACTGAACCCAAGTCGCAGCTGTGAAAGACCGAATCCTAACCACTGGCCCACCAGGGAACCCATCTAGATACATTAGTGAGCTCTTGATTCCCTGACTGGAACTGAACCCAGGTCGCAGCTGTGAAAGACCGAATCCTAACCACTGGCCCACCAGGGAACCCATCTAGATACATTAGTGAGCTCTTGGTTCCCTGACTGGAACTGAACCCAGGTCGCAGCTGTGAAAGACCGAATCCTAACCACTGGCCCACCAGGGAACCCATCTAGATACATTAGTGAGTTCTTAGTTCCCTGACTGGAACTGAACCCAGGTCGCAGCTGTGAAAGACCGAATCCTAACCACTGGCCCACCAGGGAACCCATTTAGATACATTAGTGAGCTCTTGATTCCCTGACTGGAACTGAACCCAAGTCGCAGCTGTGAAAGACCGAATCCTAACCACTGGCCCACCAGGGAACCCATTTAGATACATTAGTGAGCTCTTGATTCCCTGACTGGAACTGAACCCAGGTCGCAGCTGTGAAAGACCGAATCCTAACCACTGGCCCACCAGGGAACCCATCTAGATACATTAGTGAGCTCTTGGTTCCCTGACTGTAACTGAACCCAGGTCGCAGCTGTGAAAGACCGAATCCTAACCACTGGCCCACCAGGGAACCCATCTAGATACATTAGTGAGTTCTTAGTTCCCTGACTGGAACTGAACCCAGGTCGCAGCTGTGAAAGACCGAATCCTAACCACTAGCCCACCAGGGAACCCATCTAGATACTTTAGTGAGCTCTTGGTTCCCTGACTGGAACTGAACCCAGGTCGCAGCTGTGAAAGTCCAAATCCTAACCACTGGCCCACCAGGGAACCCATCTAGATACATTAGTGAGCTCTTGGTTCCCTGACTGGAACTGAACCCAGGTCGCAGCTGTGAAAGACCGAATCCTAACCACTGGCCCACCAGGGAACCCATCTAGATACATTAGTGAGCTCTTGGTTCCCTGACTGGAACTAAACCCAGGTCGCAGCTGTGAAAGACCGAATCCTAACCACTGGCCCACCAGGAAACCCATCTAGATACATTAGTGAGTTCTTAGTTCCCTGACTGGAACTGAACCCAGGTCGCAGCTGTGAAAGACCGAATCCTAACCACTGGCCCACCAGGGAACCCATCTAGATACTTTAGTGAGCTCTTGGTTCCCTGACGGGAACTGAACCCAGGTCGCAGCTGTGAAAGTCCAAATCCTAACCACTGGCCCACCAGGGAACTCATCTAGATACATTAGTGAGCTCTTGATTCCCTGACTGGAACTGAACCCAGGTCGCAGCTGTGAAAGTCCAAATCCTAACCACTGGCCCACCAGGGAACTCATCTAGATACATTAGTGAGCTCTTGGTTCCCTGACTGGAACTGAACCCAGGTCGCAGCTGTGAAAGTCCAAATCCTAACCACTGGCCCACCAGGGAACTCATCTAGATACATTAGTGAGCTCTTGGTTCCCTGACTGGAACTGAACCCAAGTCGCAGCTGTGAAAGACCGAATCCTAACCACTGGCCCACCAGGGAACCCATCTAGATACATTAGTGAGCTCTTGCTTCCCTGACTGGAACTGAACCCAAGTCGCAGCTGTGAAAGTCCAAATCCTAACCACTGGCCCACCAGGAAACCATCTAGATACATTAGTGAGCTCTTGGTTCCCTAACTGGAACTGAACCCAGGTCGCAGCTGTGAAAGTCCAAATCCTAACCACTGTCCCACCAGGAAACCCATCTAGATACATTAGTGAGCTCTTGGTTCCCTGACTGGAACTGAACCCAGGTCGCAGCTGTGAAAGTCCAAATCCTAACCACTGGCCCACCAGGAATCCATCTAGATACATTAGTGAGCTCTTGGTTCCCTGACTGGAACTGAGCCCAAGTCGCAGCTGTGAATGCTGGATCCTAACCACTGGCCCACCAGGGAACCCATCTAGATACATTAGTGAGCTCTTGATTCCCTGACTGGAACTGAACCCAGGTCGCAGCTGTGAAAGACCGAATCCTAACCACTGGCCCACAAGGGAACCCATTTAGATACATTAGTGAGCTCTTGATTCCCTGACTGGAACTGAACCCAAGTCGCAGCTGTGAAAGACCGAATCCTAACCACTGGCCCACCAGGGAACCCATCTAGATACATTAGTGAGCTCTTGGTTCCCTGACTGTAACTGAACCCAGGTCGCAGCTGTGAAAGACCGAATCCTAACCACTGGCCCACCAGGGAACCCATCTAGATACATTAGTGAGCTCTTGGTTCCCTGACTGTAACTGAACCCAGGTCGCAGCTGTGAAAGACCGAATCCTAACCACTGGCCCACCAGGGAACCCATCTAGATACATTAGTGAGCTCTTGGTTCCCTGACTGTAACTGAACCCAAGTCGCAGCTGTGAAAGACCGAATCCTAACCACTGGCCCACCATCTCCTAGATTTCGTCCTTCTCTTAACTGGCTTCCAATAAAGTCACAAACAGCCTCCTCGACCCACCCTACACGTGAGACATGTTACCCGTACAACTGAATCCGTGTGAGGCTCCTGTCTCTTTAAGTTCAGTAGATAACATCGGATAAACAAGACAATAGAGGCGGTTGCCGGATTATCACCGTATTCCGTTGCCGCAACAATATGCGCAGTATTTACAAAATATCGTTATCAAACCGGTAATACCACTGTGGGAAAAACGGCGCCAGTTACATATTAATAGATTTTATATGGAGGACATGCTCCAGTAAACATTATTGGCCCATTCTGAGATCATTTGGTTTTGGCAGATACATATGAAATACATGCACACGCGTGACACCGGCCTGTAGTGCACTCTACTGGACTTTGTAATATTAATACTATTTTTGGGCACTCCCACATTGATTTATCCATTGATGCATGTTTAGTATCTCGGGAGCTTCCTAGTAATGTTCACTATTATTCTTGTTAGGCGGTCGTGAATAGGGAACCGCTCTCTCCTTCTCTCTCCCTCCCTCCTTCTATCTCTCCTTCTCTCTCCCTCCCTCTCCTTCTATCTCTCTCTCCCCCTCCTTCCTTCTCTCTCGTTCCCTCCATCCCTCTCCTTCTCTCTCCCTCCCTCTCTCTTCGCTGCACAATGCACATGCTCAACTCACAATTCTCTCTCTCGCCCTCCTTCTCTCTTCCTCCGTCCCTCTCTCTTTCTCTCCCCCTCCTTCTCTCTCTCTCCCTCCCTCTTCTTCTCACTCTCTCTCTCCACTCCTTCCTTCTCTCTCCTTCCCTCCTTCTCTCTCCCTCTCCCCTTCCCTCTCCTTCTCTCTCCCTCCTTCTCCCTTTGCCGCACAATGCAAGACTCGCAATTCTCTCTCTCTCTTCCTCCTTCCCTCTCTTTCTATCCCCCTCCTTCTCTCTCTTCCTCTCCTCACGCTCTCTGTCCCACCCTTCCTTCTCTCTCCTTCACTCCTTCTCTCTCCCTCCCTTTGCTTCTCTTTCGCTCCCTCTCCTTCTCTCTCTCCCTCCTTCCTTCTCTCTCCTTCTCTCCCTCCTTCTCTCTCCCTCCCTCTCCTTCTCCCCTTCCCTCTCCTTCTCTCTCCCTCCTTCTCTCTCTTCTTCTCCTTATGCTCTCTGTCCCACCCTTCCTTCTCTCTCCTTCACTCCTTCTCTCTCCCTCCCTTTGCTTCTCTTTCGCTCCCTCTCCTTCTCTCTCTCCCTCCTTCCTTCTCTCTCCTTCTCTCCCTCCTTCTCTCTCCCTCCCTCTCCTTCTCCCCTTCCCTCTCCTTCTCTCTCCCTCCTTCTCTCTCTTCTTCTCCTTATGCTCTCTGTCCCACCCTTCCTCCTCTCTCCTTCACTCCTTCTCTCTCCCTCCCTTTGCTTCTCTTTCCCTCCCTCTCCTTCTCTCTCTCTCTCTCTCCTTCCTTCTCTCTCCTTCTCTCTCTCCTTCTCTCTACCTCCCTCTCTCTTCGCTGCGCAATCCAAGTCTTGCAATTGGCAGTGCGCATGCTAAACTCACAATTCTCTCTCTCTTCCTCCTTCTCTCTTCCTCCGTCCCTCTCTCTTTCTCTCCCCCTCCTTCTCTCTCTCCATCTCCTTCTCACACTCTCTCTTTCCCTCCCTCTCCTTCTCACTCTCTATCGCCCCTCCTTCCTTCTCTCTCCTTCCCTCCTTCTCTCTCTCTCCTTCTCCCCTCCCTCTCCTTCTCTCTCCCTCCTTCTCCCTTTGCCTCACAAAGCAAGCCTCACAATTCTCTCTCTCTCCCTCTCTTCCTCCGTCCCTCTCTTTCTCTCCCCCTCCTTCTCTCTCTCCATCTCCTTCTCACACTCTCTCTCTCCCTCCCTCTCCTTCTCACTCTCTATCGCCCCTCCTTCCTTCTCTCTCCTTCCCTCCTTCTCTCTCTCTCCTTCTCCCCTCCCTCTCCTTCTCTCTCCCTCCTTCTCCCTTTGCCTCACAAAGCAAGCCTCACAATTCTCTCTCTCTCCCTCTCTTCCTCCATCCCTCTCTTTCTCTCCCCCTCCTTCTCTCTCTCCATCTCCTTCTCACACACTCTCTCTCCCTCCCTCTCCTTCTAACTCTCTCTCGCCCCTCCTTCCTTCTCTCTCCTTCCCTCCTTCTCTCTCTCTCTCGCCTCCCTCTCCTTCTCTCTCCCTCCTTCTCCCTTTGCCTCACAAAGTAAGCCTCACAATTCTTTCTCTCTCCCTCTCTTCCTCCGTCCCTCTCTTTCTCTCCCCCTCCTTCTCTCTCTCCATCTCCTTCTCACACTCTCTCTCTCCCTCCCTCTCCTTCTCACTCTCTATCGCCCCTCCTTCCTTCTCTCTCCTTCCCTCCTTCTCTCTCTCTCTCCTTCTCCCCTCCCTCTCCTTCTCTCTCCCTCCTTCTCCCTTTGCCTCACAAAGCAAGCCTCACAATTCTCTCTCTCTCCCTCTCTTCCTCCGTCCCTCTCTTTCTCTCCCCCTCCTTCTCTCTCTCTCCATCTCCTTCTCACACTCTCTCTCTCCCTCCCTCTCCTTCTCACTCTCTATCGCCCCTCCTTCCTTCTCTCTCCTTCCCTCCTCTCTCTCTCTCCTTCTCCCCTCCCTCTCCTTCTCTCTCCCTCCTTCTCCCTTTGCCTCACAAAGCAAGCCTCACAATTCTCTCTCTCTCCCTCTCTTCCTCCGTCCCTCTCTTTCTCTCCCCCTCCTTCTCTCTCTTCCTCTCCTTCTCACGCTCTCTCTTCTTTCCTTCGTTCTATCTCCTCTCCCTCCTCACTTCACTGCGCAATGCGAGCCTTGCAATTCTCTCTCTCTCCCTCTTTCTCTCATCCTCCTTCTGTCTCTGCCTCTCCTTCTCATGCTCTCTCCCCTCCTTCCTTCTCTCTCCTTCCCTCCTTCTCTCCCTCACTCCCCTTCTCTCTCCCTCGCTCCCCTTCTCCTCCTCCCCCTCCCTCTCCTCTCTTCCTCACTCTCCTTCTCTTTCCCTCCCTCTCCCTTCGCCGTGCAATGCGAGCGTTACACACACATGACAACTATATTAGTGATAATTATGTTGTTATTTTCTTGTATTTATACCTTTTTATTTTGGGGTATATGATGTGAAGTTGGTGTTAAGCGCCAGGAAATTAGAAATAATGAGACTTATCTGTAATATTTATAGATAGAGCACTCATATACTTAGTTTGGTGCAGGGATTATTTCTTTGCAGGATTCTGTTTTGCTTTTCTTGACATTTTCTCTTTTCTTCTCTGGTTTGTTTTAGTTCACATTTTAGTTTTTTGTTTTTTCCATAAATACGTTGGATGTTTTCTGAATTCTTGCATTTCAGGCTTGTGGTCATTCTTTATTATTTTTAGACCATCCAGTGGCTCTATCTGTGTGAGATTTCTGTCTCTTCTTAAGACTCTCTAATGATTCCGGACAATCCCTGAGGACATCATTTCTGGATGAGGGGGTATTTTTCTCTTTCTCAGCATAGGTTACTATGGGCCTCATGTAATTCCAAGCCCGCAGTTGCCTTCATACTGGCTGTAAATCTTCGGGCTTGAAAATTGCAACAGTTACAGTAGGATTTAATTAAACAAAACGCGCAATTTAAGGGCTTAAAGCATTTCCGGGCATGATCATGATCAATTAAGCAAGCCCGTAAGTTTACGATTTAGAAACAACCAATAGTTAATGATACCGCCATAATTTTGTCAGTAAAACATGGAGGTTAAACATCAATATGCGTTTAGAAGTCCAATATGCGATCGCCAATGTACAAAATATTAGAAATGAATGAAGAAACTGTTCTAGTCCATGTGGGTGGCCTGATATGTATTAACTCCTTGATTCCCGAGATTGATATAACACGGAAATTAAACATTAAAAAAAAAAAATTTATTGCACATTTGCGAGCTTGAGACTGTTGTGCAATTTATTCTAATGTCTCTCATCGCTTTCCCTGTATTTTAAAGTGCAGTAGTGTGTGTTTATTTTCTTTTACAGTGTTATGATCAGGTGTTTAACCCCCTTGCGAGTCCTATCTGGTATCCATAGGATGTTTTTCTACATTTGCCATTTACAGGTTTGAAGGCAGTTGCGGGCTTGAGGAATTGTTGCAATTAAATCTCGATTTGTGCGATTGTAACAATTGTGGGCTTAAAGGTCATAGGCGGAGAAAGGACGCAAATGGATTGTGGGTAGCTAGAGGAGGCCAACTAAATATCAGTAACTTTTACAGGCTTTATTACGGGCTCCAGTAATTACAATTTACTCAATTAAATAGTTTCCTATGTCGCTTTCCTCATCATAAACTACAATCTGTCTCCCTCGTCCAATTTATCTTTTCAAGATTTATTAAAGGGACAAGGAATGTTCCTGGATGTTACTCTGTATATAATAATAGCGACTTGCCCGTCAAAAATGACGGGGCAATAACATTTGAAGCCATGGGAATGCTGTTTGACACGCAATGTAAAGCTTTGTGTACTCTGAGGACCTTTGGCGCTGATAGCTAGCCTTGCGCTAAGCGCCTTCGGCATCTCTCGTCTCGCCTCTGTGTCCCCCTCTTGTGTGCCCTTTTCTTGTGTCCCCCCTCTCTCCCCCTGTGTCTCTTCACCCCTCTCCCTTCCCTGTGTCTCTTCCCCCCTCTCCCTTCCCTGTGTCTCTTCCCCCATCCCTTATCACCCTCCTCAACCTCCCTCCTCAACCTCAACCCCCCTCCTCATCCTCAACCTCCCTCCTCAACCTCAACCCCCCTCCTCATCCTCAACCTCCCTCCTCATCCTCCCTCCCCATCCTCCCTCCTCATCCTCAACCTCCCTCCTCATCCTCCCTCCTCAACCCCTCTCCTCATCCTCATCCTCCCTCCTCATCCTCAAACTCCCCCCTCATCCTCAACCTCCCTCCTCAACCCCCCTCCTCATCCTCATCCTCCCTCCTCATCCTCAACCTCCCTCCTCAACCCCCCTCCTCATCTTTAACCTCCCTCCTTATCCTCAACCTCCATCCTCAACCCCCCTCCTCATCCTCAACCTCCCTCCTCATCCTCCCTCCTCATCCTCCCTCCTCATCCTCAACCTCCCTCCTCATTCTCCCTCCTCAACCTCCCTCCTCAACCTCAACCCCCCTCCTCATCATCAACCCCCCTCCTCATCCTCAACCTCCCTCCTCATCCTCCCTCCTCATCCTCCCTCCTCATCCTCAACCTCCCTCCTCAACCTCCCTCCTCAACCTCAACCTCCCTCCTCATCCTCAACCTCCCTCTTCATCCTCAACCTCCCTCCTTAACCCCCCTCCTCATTCTAAACCCCCTCCTCAACCTCAACCCCCCATCCTCATCCTCAACCCCCCCATCTCAACCTCCCTCCTCAACCTCAACCCCTCTCCTCATCCTCAACCCCCCTCCTCATTCTACACCTCAACCTCAACCCCCCATCCTCAAACCAACATCCTGATCCTAAACCCCCCCATCCTAATCCTAACCCCCCCCGCCATCCTCATCCTAAAACCCCCTCCTCACTTTACCCCTCCTCATCTTAAACCCCCCTCCTCACTTTACCCCTCTAAATACCTCCCCCTCTCCCTTTCCCCTCACTTACCTTCATCTGCAGTTTCTCCTCCGGCCTCCACGCTCCTTCCTGCGTCTTGACCCGGCCAATGCTAATGACGTGGCGCGTATGTGACGTCACGTCATAAGCATATACCGACGCAGGAAGGAGCGGAGGCCGGAGGAGCAGCTGCAGATGAAGGTAAGTGAGGGGAAAGGGAGAGGTATTTAGAGGGGTAAAGTGAGGAGGGGGGTTTAGAATGAGGAGGGGGGTTGAGGATGAGGAGGGGGGGAAGGAAAGAGACACAGGGGGGTTAGAGAGACATGGGGGGGTTAGAGAGACACAGGGGCGGTTAGAGATACACGGGGGGGGGGGGTAGAGAGACACGGGGGGGTTAAAGAGACACGGGGGAGGGTTAGAGATACACGGGGGGATTAGAGAGACACGGGGGGGTTAGAGAGACACGGTGGTTAGAGATACATGGGGGGTTAGAGAGACATGGGGGGGTTAGAGAGACTCGTGGGGAGAGTGACTAGAGTATAAGCCAAGGGGGCCCTTTTTAGCCTTAAAAAAAGGGCTGAAAAACTCAGCTTATACTCGAGTATATACAGTAATTTACTTTACCTATTTGTAATTAATATATCCAGCAATCAATAGGCTGAAGAGCTAACAATCTGTTTATAATTTCCGGCAGCATACAATGTACAGTTTGAATGTTGGTGCTCTGATGATAAAGTGTAATTAATGTTCCAACTGTGCATTAGAAATAGGCTGCGTGCGCGAAGGGAAAGCCGTTGGTTTAGTTGTGTAAAGCGCAATTGTATATTCGTAATGCTATTAATGTGTTACGTGGCTCGCAAGTATTTTCCGTCATTTGTTATAGTGTATTTTGTAGTTCGTTCGTTCCTGTGTGAAAGTGCTACGAGTTTGGCAGTGTTTTGAGCAGTTGGGGTCGTGTAGCCTCGTTCATTTTTTTCGGCGGACATTTTTTTTCTTGCTTTGGCAATTTCTGTGTGGTGAAAGTCGTTGAAATCGGCTTAAATTTGCGTTCCACCTCACTCCCAGGCGTCCTGGCGGTTCCCCCGTGCTGTGTGTGATGTTTTTGTTGCATTTTTTTATTTTCTTTGTGTTTTTTGTGTTTTTTTGATTTTTGCTGTTTGGCCGTTAACCTCGTACTTTTGCTATCTCGTATTTTTTTTTCAAATTCCGGCGTCTCGTTATCTTTTTTTTTATATGTCCCGCGTTTGTCAAGTGATTGAAGGCTAAGGCAATCCCGCGTTTACTAATTGTTTGGTGACTAAGTCCCGCATGTTTCATTGCCTTCACTGCTCGCCTCGCAAGTTTTAGTGCCTTAACAGCTCGCTTTGCTACGCGAGGCTCGCAGGGGATGAATGCCTTTGGCGCTCATCGCCTAAGTGCTAAGCATTAACGGCTTTGCAAGGCTCGCAGAGAGGAGAGTCTTTGGCGCTCATCGCCTAACTCGTACGCACCACGCAAAGCGTAACAACGTCTCGCAGTTTGACAATTATAATATGTGATACCTGTTTCTATTTGCTTTTATATAGTTACACTAGCGACTTGCCTGTCAAAAATGTTGGCAAAAATATTTGAAGCTTCCAATGCTGTAGTTTGTCACACAATGCGAAGCTCTCCCCCCTCTAACATGCGGGCCTTGCAATGAGCGCCTTTGGCACTCATTGCGCATGTGCAAGCCCGCAATTTGCAAGCCTGTATCTATCTATCTATTGTGAGAGACTGTACTATGCATTAGAGTAGACCAGTGAGGGAACTGCAGATAAAAGTGTAGGTAGTGCTTCAAGGAGAAGCTAGGATTTATTTTCTGTTTTGATTATTTTCTGTTATGCTGACAAATAAACAGCAAGATCTGTTAAACCATAAAAAAGGCTCCAGAGTACTCCATTGTGGTGCTGGAAAACAAGGCACGGATCCTGACCGGGACAGTGAATCACTCTATCTATCTATCTATCTATCTATCTATCTATCTATCTATCTATCTATCTATCTATCTACCTCTTGAAATGGGTGCACTCCAGTCGCCATCTAGTGGTATAAATGAGCTACTACACCCGGTAAGTGGTTAGGGGTTTAGGGTTAGGGGGTTGGGGTTCATTTGGATGTGATTTTAAACTATAGGAGCAGATTACCAGATGGCGCAGGTGTACTACCTAATTTTCACCACTAGATGAGTTGTCGCCGGCGCGCTTCCACAGTGGCCTTGACAAGAGAACAAACAGTAATGATTTAAAAGACCACTGATATGTTGGCATGATAATGTGCAATTTTTTAAATAAAGTTTTTTTTAAAAAGCAGCCTTTAATTTATATCAATATGTGTTATATGTTTCAAAGATGAATAAGATTGGACCCCTCACCTTACTAGACCTCCAGGATGTGAGAATCACTATCATCTGATCCTTCACTCTGGTCAGGTGTCCAGTGGATCTCCCAATTCTATTGCTATTCAACATATATGTCCTTATTTGAGCTATATCAAGTGTAAATCCCAATCTCTTATATGATTTCAAAAGCTACTATATAAATAAGTAGCTTACTGCTAGACCGCCTGCTCTCAGTATAGAAAATAATATATATAGTAGTATCTGAGAGCTCAGCATGTCAGTTATAGTATTATAATCCTTTATTAAAAAAAAATAAAAAAATAATAATATATATATAAAGTATAATAGGGTCTGATACAATAAATTGCAATAACAAAAATTGCATTAGAATAATTAAAACTCCATGGCCCTCATTCAATTGCGATTTGGCCAATTGAATAGGGCTCTAAATAAGCACATATCATATTTTTTTTAAAGAAGTTTTTAGTTAGTAAGCATCTATCCAAAAGCAAGGTTTTCACTAACTAAAAACTTCTTTAAAACAATATGTTATTTGCTTATTTAGAGCCCTATTCAATTGGCCAAATCGCAATTGAATGAGGGCCCATATGAGTATTTGATCAAAAGATTATATTTGATTCAATATGGGTGATAGACGCGTTTCGTCACTACTCATGCGACTTCTTCAGTATTAAAAACATCCTTCCATGTAAGTTCCTGACCTCTGCTTGAGGGGAAAACACACAATTTAAATCTATGTATAGCACACACAAATATGAGCTTTATGTGTAAATATACTACAGTGGTCCTTTAAGCATCTGATTTAAGGTTGACATCACTGAATGTCACAGAGGATGACATCATAAAGCCTGACCACTATATAAGTAGCTGTAATATGAGGGTAGTCATTTAGCAGGGGAGCTGTTAACAATAACAATTCAGATGAAGGGTCTGAGGGAGAGAAAACCAAATGTTGGTTATAATGACCATACAAGTAATGGAGGTGAGATTGTTTGTTTCTTTTGGGAGTTTGGCATATAAGGAATAGGATAATGGAGGGGACATAATATGATGTAAGTAGAGAGTTTTGGTTATTGTAAAGTGAGAGAAGGAGATAGATGATGATTAAGAGGTCAGCAGGATCATGGAAGAGGTGCGATGACCTGTCAGGAGTGGACTCTGTATGAGTGGGATTCAGTACTATTACACGTAGATATACTGATATACATAGGGCTATATATGAGGTCACACTAGTGAGGAGAGACCTTTAATCCCTATGTCATACTTCAGTAAATGGGCTGCACAGAAAAACATAGAAACCACAGAGGTCTCCCTGTACTAGTGAGAAACTCTCACTTTAATGAATATATTCTATATTTCAAATTAGTGAAAACCTTGAAGTGTTTCAATCTCCAAGCGAGTCTGGAACGTCATAAAAACAAGATGCTGAGGGCAACTGAAGAAAGGATCTGGATTGTGGGAGCCGCCATCTTGGAATAAGCTGAAAACCATAACAGAAACTCTAATGGAGTTTAGAAATTGCAGGTGTAGTCTGCATGAGAGTCCAGTCTGCAGATTGCAGAGACTTCAGGAGGCTGAGAGACACAAAAGGAGACCAGTATAGAATAATGTGAGAGTCCTAGAGGAATGACTTGCGATGTTTAGGTGACAATGGCCTAGATACACACCTTATAGAGAGGGGCCAGGAAATGAGGTGGGATCTCACTGGGAGCTGGGCTTTTATTACTTTTTCATTAGTAACTATGACAGAATAACCATTAGATATAAAATGTACTTTTTATTATTGTGAGTTTCAGTACAAAACCCCACACAAAGTAGAGTGCTCGCCAGCTCTTGGGGCCAATCTAACACAAATATATAATGTGAAACAGTGTAAAACTGAGCGCTAAGCTTGTATGAAGCTATATTATATCTGCAGCACCCTCAATCTTCCAAAAGAGCGCATATATACTATATATATATATATATATATATATATATATAT
Source organism: Discoglossus pictus (assembly GCA_027410445.1). Lineage (NCBI taxonomy): Eukaryota > Metazoa > Chordata > Amphibia > Anura > Alytidae > Discoglossus > Discoglossus pictus. Next base: position 636,387 of record CM050169.1, read on the forward strand.
ATATATATATATAGTGCTTAACACCCACATTAGATAATTATAAAATAATTGCAAATAACGCAGCAGTAAAAAATATATACGCTAATAAACACATATAACAGATATAGGTATCCTCAAGAAAAATATATAAACATACAACCACATGAATAGAGGACTAGATAAATAAACAAAAAAGCTATCATATATAGTGATGTCCCGAACAGTTCGCCGGAGAACTATTCGCAGCGATTTTCGCATTTTCGTGTTCGCAACGAACGGCGAACACATGCGCTTTTCGGTCCGCCCCCTATTCTTTATCATTGAGGAAACTTTGACCCTGCACCTTACAGTCAGCAGACACATTCCAGCCAATCAGCAGCATACACTCCCTTCCAGAGCCTTCCATCTGAATGACAGCCTCCATTTTAGAATCATTCTGAAGCTACATTCGTTGAGAGAGGACATATTATTCTACCTGCTGCTGATTTAATGGGGAAATAGATAGCCAGGCTGTGTATTTAGCTTTCACTACACACCTGAAGGACTCATTTGATATCTGCTTCAAGGACATCAACCCAAAAAGCCATTTTTAGGGCTAGAACATCATTTATTTTATTTTATTATTTTTTTCTGCTGATTTAATAGGGAAAGAGATAGCCAGGCTGTGTATTTAGCTTTCACTACACACCTGAAGGACTCATTTGATATCTGCTGCAAGGACAGCAACCCAAAAAGCCCTTTTTAGGGCTAGAACATCATTTATTTTATTTTATTATTTTTTTCTGCTGATTTAATAGGGAAATAGATAGCCAGGCTGTGTATTTAACTTTCACTACACACCTGAAGGACTCCTTTGATATCTGCTGCAAGGACAGCAACCCAAAAAGCCCTTTTTATTTTATTTTATTATTTTTTTCTGTGTAATCTAATTGCATATGCCTGCCTGCTAGCGTGTGTGTGAGGCCTATTACATCTACTCTGCCAACTTTTGCCAGTGCACAGTGACACTCATCTCTAGTGCAACCGTAGTGTGCAGTGAAATAAAACAACCCTTTTTTTACTGTAATCGATTGAATATCAGTTGCCTGCCTACAGGCGTGTGTGTGAGGCCTATTGCATCTAGTCTGCCAACTTTTGCCAGTGCACAGTGACACTCATATCTGGTGTCACAGTAGCTTGAACGCATAGTACCATTAATCGTAAAAAAAATGACAGGCAGAGGCAGGCCACCCCGCAGGGGCCGTCGTGGTCGTGGTGCTGTGATTCCCTTTGGCCCTAGAATAATGCCCAGTTTTCAGAGGCAACGTACCCTGAACTTGAACAGTTCTGAGGACAAGGTTGACTGGCTAACACAGGACACTCAATCTTCTACAGCTTCCGCTCGGAACCTAGACGCACCATCCTCCTCCAGCTTAGCTTCGGGCACCTCTCCAGTTACTACTCGCCCTCCTGCCGCCACCACCAACACTAGCACCACAGGCGCTTCACTTGATCTGTCAGCAGAGTTATTTACACATCCGTTGGACGAAATGAGTGATGCACAAACATTAGTGCCAGAGGATGTAGATAACAGGGATATGTCCCAGTCAGGCAGCATTACACACATGGACGTACGGTCTGATGATGATGATGATGTTGTAGCCGGTGCTGCTTCCTTTGTTGAGTTGTCAGATACAAGTGAAGCGGTTGATGATGACAATGCGTCCGTGGATGTCACGTGGGTGCCCGCTATAAGAGAAGAAGAACAGGAGGAAAGTTCAGATGGGGAGACAGAGAGGAGGAGGAGACGAGTTGGAAGCAGCGGGAAGTCGTCGAAAGTAGCTAGTGGCACAGTCAGACAGCATGCATCGGCACCCGGGGTCAGCCAGACAGCACGCCAGTCAACGCATGCTGTTGCCACCACCAGAATACCGTCATTGCGGAGCTCAGCAGTGTGGCAATTTTTTTGTGTGTCTGCCTTTGACAACAGTGATGCCATTTGCAACCTGTGCGAAAAGAAACTGAGTCGTGGGAAGTCCAACACCCACCTAGGTACAACTTCTTTGCGAAGGCACATGATGTCACATCACAAACGCCTATGGGATCAACACATGAGTACAAGCAGCACACAAACTCAAAGCCGCCATCCTCCTCCTGGTCCAGCATCTTAAGCCACGTCAACCACTGCTGCCCTGCTTGCCCCCTCTCAACCATCCGCCACTCCGTGTCTCACCCTGAGCAGTCCCTGCTCATCTGCCCACAGTCAGGTGTCTGTCAAGGACATTGTAACGGATCTCCTGGCACCCCGACCGGGTACCTCCGTTGATAGACGCGTCCTAGTTTGCGTCGAGGCCTACAAGCACCGCACCGGACACCAAAACCACCACAGACTCCAAGGATAGTACATCAGGAACAAGCGTTCAGTAGTTACAGCTCAAGGGAGTATGCAGAAGCATAGCAATCCCCAGTATGATATCGCGATCCCCTCAATAACGAGATGAGACTACGTTTTGAAGGGTCAAGTAGAACTATCTTTTAATGACAGGGAATCTCCTTTTATGCAATGTGCCCTCTGAAGGGCTACACCCACATAATTATCACAACAGCCAATTATCTGCATGGTTCAACCCCCATGTCTCCTCCCCTCAGATAACAGGTAACACAATTAAAACAGACACAATTTTAACCACATTCTGGATGTACCCCAAATACAGGGGGTACACCTTTAAGTCCCGCACCATTCAATATCTCTCACCCAGGGGAACAACATATACAAAAATGGCATGAATCAGACCAGGGGTTCAAAAGTTAGTAAAAGTATGTTTTTACACATAACACACAGACATTGCACATATCCCCCATACAATACACATATAGGACAATAGGTGAGTCACACCTCCCTGGCAACTTGGATACAATCAGACATTAATTAGATCATTCTTATCAGAGAATGAAAACACTTTGGAAAATACAAGGATCCTTTACAACTTTCTTATCTCTTGAATCTCTGTAACAGGATTATCTATTAGCCTAGGTCTGCAAAAGTCTGGCTAATATTCTGAGCCAATATATTCTGTAGAACATCAACCAACATATATATAGTAGGATCATATTTTAACCATAATAATCATAAAACAGTTTAAAACAGTGATGGGTTCCGCTACAGACATGTTTGAGCGTAAGAAGCCAATGTCACAAAGTCACCCCCTTGCCCGGCAACTGTCAGCTGGCTTGTCTGAACTCTTAGCCCGTCAGCGTTTACCATACAAGCTGGTGGAGTCTGAGGCGTTCAAAAAATTTGTAGCTATTGGAACACCGCAGTGGAAGGTACCCGGACGAAATTTCTTTGCTCAAAAGGCAATCCCCAACCTGTAACTCGATTGTGCAAAAGGAAGTAATGGCATCTCTGGCACACAGTGTTGGGGCAAGGGTCCATCTGACCAGGGATACCTGGTCTGCAAAGCATGGTCAGGGCAGGTATATCACCTCCACTGCGCATTGGGTAAACCTGGTGACGGCTGCCAAGCATGGAATACGTGGCTCTGCAGAGGAGTTGGTGACACCGCCACGACTTGCAGGCAGGCCTGCTGCCACCTCCTCTACTCCTCCTACTCCATCCTCTTCCATAACATCACGTCATTACCATATGCCGGGTCCCGACACAGCCAGAAGACGCGCAGAGGAGCAGCTGATGAAAGGTAAGAGAGGGGAAAGGGAGAGGGGTGGTAATTGGAGAGGGGGGAAGTGATGAGGAAGGAGGATGAGGAGGGAGGATAATAAGCAGGATGATAAGGGAGGAGGAGGGAAAGAGACACGAGAGGGCGGCAATGAGACACAGGGGAGGGAGAGGGGGGGAAGAGATACAGGGGAGGTAGAGTTGTGACACAAGAAAGGGGCACAGAGGGGAGAGAGGGGGGGGAACAAGAAAGGGGCACAGAGGGCACACAGGAGGGGGTCACAGAGGGCATAATAGAGACACAGGAGGTAGCTCATTTCCCACCCTCGACTTATACTCAAGTCACTCCGTTTTCCCAGTATTTTGTGGTAAAATAGGTGCCTCGGCTTATACTCGGGTCAGCTTAAACTACATATATATAATATATATATATATATATATATATATATATATATATATATATACACAGTGGATATAAAAAGTCTACACACCCCTGTTAAAATGTCATGTTTCTGTGCTGTAAAAAATTAAGACAAAGCTAAATAATTTCAGAACTTTTTCCACTTTTAATGGGACCTATAAACTGTACAACTCAATTGAAAATCAAACTGAAATCTTTTAGGTAGAGGGAAGAAAAAATATAAAAATAAAATAATATGGTTGCATAAGTATGCACACCCTCAAACTAATACTTTGTTGAAGCCCCTTGTGATTTTATTACAGCACTCAGTCTTTTTGGGTATGAGTCTATCAGCATGGCACATTTTGACTTGGCAAGATTTGCCCACTCTTCTTTGCAAAAACATTCCAAATCTGTCTCCTGTGCACAGCCCTCTTCAGATCACCCCACAGATTTTCAATCAGATTCAGGTTTGGGCTCTGGCTGGGCCATTCCAAAACTTTAATCTTCTTCTGGTGAAGCCATTCCTTTGTTGATTTGGTTGTATGCTTTGGGTCGTTGTCATGCTGAAAGATGAAGTTCCTCTTCATGTTCAGCTTTCTAGCAGAAGCCTGAAGGTTTTGTGCCAATATTGACTGGTATTTGGAACTGTTCATAATTCCCTCTATCTTATCTAAGGCCCCAGTTCCAGCTGAAGAAAATAAGCCCCAAAGCATGATGCTGCCACCACCATGCTTCACTGTGGGTATGGTGTTCTTTTGGTGATGTGCAGTGTTGTTTTTGTGCCAAACATATCTTTTGGAATTATGGCCAAAAAGTTCAACCTTGGTTTCATCAGACCATACCACCTTTTCCCACATGCTTTTGGGAGACTTCAGATGTGTTTTTGCAAAATGTAGCCTGGCTGGATGTTTTTCTTCGTAAGAGAAGGCTTTCGTCTTGCCACTCTACCCCATAGCCCAGACATATGAAGAATATGGGGAGATTGTTGTCACATGTACCACACAGCCAGTACTTGCCAGATATTCCTGCAGCTCCTTTAATGTTGCTGTAGGCCTCTTGGTAGCCTCCCAGACCAGTTTTCTTCTCGTCTTTTCATCAATTTTGGAGGGAGCTCCCGTTCTTGGTAATGCCACTGTTGTGCCATATTTTCTCCACTTGATGATGACTGTCTTCACTGTGTTCCATGCTATATCTAATGCCTTGGTAATTATTTTGTACCCTTCTCCTGACTGATACCTTTTAACAATGAGATCCCTCTGATGCTTTGGAAGCTCTTTGTGGACCATGGCTTTTGCTGTGGGATGCGACTAAGAAAATTTCAGGAAAGACCAACTAGAGCAGCTGAACTTTATTTGGGGTTAATCAGAGGCACTTTAAATGATGGCAGGTGTATGCTGACTCCTATTTAACACGATTTGGAATGTGATTGCTTAATTCTGAACACAGCTACATCCCCAGTTATAAGAGGGTGTGCAGACTTATGCAACCACATTATTATTATTATTTTTTTTCTTCCCTCCACCTAAAAGATTTCAGTTTGTTTTTCAATTGAGCTGTACAGTTTATAGGTCACATTAAAGGTGGAAAAAGTTCTGAAATTATTTAACTTTGTCTCATTTTTTTACAGCACAGAAACCTGACATTTTAACAGGGGTGTGTAGACTTTTTAAATCCACTGTATATTGTTTATTTATTTAGCCCTCTATACATGTGGTTGTATGTTTGTATATTTCTCTTGAGGATACCTACAACAGTTACATGTGTTTATTAGCGTATATATTTTTTAATGTAGTGTTATTATCAATATATAAAAATTTAAATTATTCCTTCTTTTTTATATAATTATATATATATGTATATATTATGTATATAATGTATATATTACGTTAGTGCCCATTACTCCATGCTATAGTATATTGGTATATTGTACAGTATCAGTATATAATATACACACAACAAGGTCATTGTACTTACATGTAACTGTAAATGTCCAGTGTCCAATTTTTCTTTACAGACATGCAAATTACAGAAAATAAAAATGCTACTTTATCAACATCCTGTTTGTCGTCAAAGGAACCGGCCAACAGCAGATAAAGTCTATTTATTCCAGGACAAACTCCAGATGATTTTTTCCTTATTCCTCCTACAACTCATTATGAGAAGTAAAGCACGTTGTATATTATTTATTTCCTTTAAATATCATTTGGCAAAATAATGGGAGGATATAATCTGACAACTCAAATCCTTCATACAGAGCTTCTTAAAACCGACTTATTTGAAGTCAAGAAGGAAATGTGGGATCCATCACTAATTTTGTCAACTGGCGCACATAGACATTCTGGGGTAGACCCGCAATCAGTGAGGCTTTTTTTTACAAATAAATTCATTGGATTTGGTCACAAATCCACATTCCTCCTAATCACTTGTATCTATCAGGAAATGTCAGATTTGGTAAAAAACAGAAATTGTTGGATGCCTAATTATAACCAATGGAATCATAATTTGTTGTTCTCGAAATGTATTTGTGAGGATGCATCGAATGGACACGTACTAATGAGTGATATACGAGATTGACACATGAAACAATATTAAATGACCACTGTAGTAAAACCATTTCAAGGCAAATGTTATTTAGTTATCAAACTCTACTAGTGTATAGAGGATGACATTTATTGATACTTGTTGTTCGTTTTGTAGTGTATGTCCGGGTGTGTGCAGTGCTGTTGCTAAATTATGAAGTTTGACCTCATTCTCCAATGGAGCCACAAATCCCCTTCATCTCCTGCTGAAAACAAAACATGTGAAGATGTTCCCAAACTATGATGGTTCTTTAATAATAAAAAAAATAATAATACTAATAATGAAATAAACTGCCACACAGTGATGATCTGCTGAAAACAAAACATGTGAAGTTGTTCCCAAACTATGATGGTTCTTTAATAATAAACATAATAATAATACTAATAATGAAATAAACTGCCACACAGTGACGATCTGCTGAAAACAAAACATGTGAAGTTGTTCCCAAACTATGATGGTTCTTTAATAATAAAAATAATAATAATACAAATAATGAAATAAACTGCCACACAGTGATGATCTGCAGAATACAAAACATGTGAAGTTGTTCCCAAACTATGATGGTTCTTTAATAATAAACATAATAATAATACTAATAATTAAATAAACCGCCACACAGTGATGATCTGCTGAAAACAAAACATGTGAAGTTGTTCCCAAACTATGATGGTTCTTTAATAATAAACATAATAATAATACTAATAATGAAATAAACTGCCACACAGTGACGATCTGCTGAAAACAAAACATGTGAAGTTGTTCCCAAACTATGATGGTTCTTTAATAATAACAATAATAAAAAATACTAATAATGAAATAAACTGCCACACAGTGATGATCTGCAGAATACAAAACATGTGAAGTTGTTCCCAAACTATGATGGTTCTTTAATAATAACAATAATAATACTAATAATGAAATAAACTGCCACACAGTGATGATCTGCAGAATACAAGACAAAAACATAAACATGCATGTAGACCCCCACTCACTTGTACTGAGTACAATACCATGGCCATTATTGTGAATGATGCTCATGTCTTGTGTGTTGTTGTTTAGTTGTTTAGTTGTGTTCGACTCTCCGTGACCCTATGGACCCAGACACATCTGTCAGCCACTGCCCCTCTGAGCTTCATCAAGCCCATGTTTATTGCTTCATTGACCTCATTTATCCATCTCCACCTCATGTGCCTTCAATCTTTCCCAGCATCAGAGACTTCTCTAGGGAATCCTGTCTTCTCATGATAAGGCCAAAATATTTCAGCTTCGGCCTCATGATCAAACCTTCCAATGAACAGTTTGGATTTATTTCCTGTACTATGGCCTGATTAGAGTCCAAGATACTTCAAACAGTTTTCTCCATCACCACAATTCAAAGACATTGATTCGATATGGCTCAGCCTTCTTTATGGAAACATAAGTATCCATTTAAATAACCTTAAATCGTCTTTATATCTTGTAACTTTTATATGCAATTATTCTTTACTGCAGACTTTCATTTTAATTTTCTTCCTTGCTGCTGTCTATGAGCCCGATTCATTTGAGCAATCGTAAGTTACTGGAGCCCGTAAGTGAGACCTTAAGTTAATTTGCTATTCAATTGGCGGGCTCCGAACGGGGTACGGGTTAAGGGCTTGAAATCCTTGCGGTTGTTAAACCCGGAACTTACAGCCTCCTTTTTCGTCCGCAAGAGTTACGATCGCTAAAATCGCAAATCGCGATTCAATTGCTACAATTCCCCAAGCCCCGCAACTGTTCTCACGCCCGTAAATGGCAAATGTAGGAGAAAATCCTACGAGTACTAGAGAGGACCCGCAAGGGGGTTTAACTCTCTGTCCGTGGCACTGTAAATTCAAATAAATAATCAATACTGCTCTGTAAACAAAGGGGAATGCGATGACGGACATTAGGATTAATTGCACAACAGTCTCAAACTCGCAAATCAGCAATAAAAAATCATTTTAGGTTTATATCGGGAATCAATGCGTTACTACATATCAGGCCACCCACATGAACTAGAACAGTATTGGCTGTCATTTTTATTATTTTGTATTTTGAGGGTTTTTGAGTCCCATCACATATCAGACCCCCGAACCAAATTGATTGATGTGTAACCTCCATGTTTTACTGACATCATGATGACTGTCTCATTTTCTATTGGCTGTTTCGAAATGGGTGGTTACGCATGAGTGCATGGTAACTTGCGGACTTGTTCAATTGAATAACACCAGAATTGGAGACGAACGGGAGCACGCTGATATACGGCCTGTATCCCGCGAGATGCAGGCTTGCAATTGAATCGGGCACTATGACTTTCTCTGGAGGGTGTTTCCTTGTAAACTAATGAACATCCCTCTAGCCCTACTGAGAACACTGCCAAAAGTGTAATTGCTAAATTTCCAATGTGGAGACACTTCTGTGCATCCAGAGTGACCTCCGACCTCAGGAAGTTGATCTTCTAAAGTTATCATTGCATATAAAAATAATTTATTGTATTTATTATTCTTTTTTTTTTTAATTCTAAAAATGTTGCTTATTTTCAAGTGTAGTTCTTCAAAAGACTACATCTTAAAAAGATGACCACAGTGATGATGCTTTAAAAAGAAAAACAAAGATCTGATGCCAGAAAAGAACAAAAGAGGCACATTTAGTCTGTCCATTGTATCTACCTTAAAGTTTGACTTAATAATGTCTTGGATTTGACTTATGATTAAGCATGTATATAGCGTAGTGAGGGGAGCAGTTGAAGCATTGAAAGACGCGGGACTTAGAGGAAATGAGCGATCGGAACTTAGAACAAATAAATACAAGGTTGGAAAAATATGAAGTTAACGGCTAAACCGCGCAAATCGAAAAACCCGAAAAAAAAAATACAACAAGAAATACAAAAACAAACATCGCACACAGCACGGGACGACAGCCAGGACGTCCGGGAGTGAGGTTGCACGCGAATTTAAGCATTTTTACACGTTAATTTATGACTACATTAATGCTTCGCATTTTCTAATACATTAATTAATTCAGAATTATTAACGTACATTAATTTAATAAGTATTAATTAGTAATGGAAAATAAAAACATTTTACACTGCAGTTATATATATCGCGCCGAAGGTGCTCAGAGGAGCAAGAGTACACGAGAGAAGAGGCTCGCAATGAGCGCCAAGGGCATTGAATGTGCTGCACTGTTGCGCAATGAGGCTCTGCCACAATGCTAAGCGCTCCAAGAAGAAGCTCCGACCTAAATATCAGGAGAATCTAGCTATTTCAATGTAAGTTTTCTCACCAAAGATTTTTGAAACAAATTACAATACATTGAAAAGCTGATTTTATAGATCGTTACTACTGGGCCATCACACTCTCGGTCCTGGGAATGGTATTAATTTGTGGCGTAACGCACTGGACCAGTAGCTGTGAAAGAGGAACTAAGGTTTATGAACTTGGAAATTTTCAGATCTCTCAGGAGATGAACCCACATCCGTATGTGGAAGTGCAATGGTTTTATTTGGGTAATATGAAAAGAAGGTTATCTAAACATACAACTAGAATGAAAGCTTATTCTTCTCCTGGGACCATCTTTGACCCCAAGTAGATCTTGTTGGGAAATACAACAGCATGTACTGTATGTTTAGTTGTTTAAGCCTGGCAATGCTGTTTGCCACCCAATGTGCGCACCTTCGGCGATCATTGCGATCCCCGTGCTGAGCGCCTTTGGAGCACATTGCTCTCTCCCTCCATCTCCCTCCCGTGTCTCCTACCCCCCTCTCCCTCCCCTGTGCCTCTCTCCCTGTCTTCTTCCTCCCTTGTGTCTCATTTCCCCCTCCTCTCCCTCCCTTGTGTCTTGTTTCCCCCTCCTCTCTCTCCCTTGTGTCTCATTCCCCCTCCTCTCTCTCCCTTGTGTCTCATTTTTCCCCTCCTCTCCCTCCCTTGTGTCCCCTTTTCCCCCTCCTCTCCCTCCCTTGTGTCTACTTTCCCCCCTCCCCTGTGTCTCTTCCCCCCTCTCCCTCCCCTGTGTCTCTCCCTCCGTCTCGCTCCCGTGTCTCCTACCCCCATCTCCCTCCCCTGTGTACCTACCCCCTCTCCCTCCCCTGTGTCTCTAACCCCCTCTCCATCCCCTGTTTGTCTTTCCCCCCTCTCCCTCCCTGAACTTTCCCCCACTCTACTCCCTCCCCTGTGTCTCTTTGCCCTGCTCTCCCTCTCCTGTGTCTATTCCTCCCTCCACTGTGTCTCTTCCTCCGCTCTCCATCCCTTGTGTGAGAGAAGGCGGAAGAGCAGAGATGGTGAGAGACATGTGGGAAAGCTAGGCGAGATATGTGGAGTGAAAGGTGTGACAGAGGGAGGTAGAGCAGAGGTGGTGAGAGACATGTGTGAGAGAGGAGAGCTGGTGAGACATGTGGAGAGGAAGGTGTGACAGAGGGAGGAAGAGCAGAGGTGGTGAGAGACATGTGGAGAGGAAGGTGTGACAGAGGGAGGGAGAGCAGAGGTGGTGAGAGACATGTGAGAGAGAGGAGAGCTGGTGAGACATGTGGAGAGGAAGGTGTGACAGAGGGAGGAAGAGCAGAGGTGGTGAGAGACATGTGGAGAGGAAGGTGTGACAGAGGGAGGGAGAGCAGAGGTGGTGAGAGACATGTGAAAGAGAGAGGAGAGCTGGTGAGACATGTGGAGAGGAAGGTGTGACAGAGAGAGGAAGAGCAGAGGTGGTGAGAGACATGTGAGAGAGAGGAGAGCTGGTGAGACATGTGGAGAGGAAGGTGTGACAGAGGGAGGGAGAGCAGAGGTGGTGAGAGACATGTGGGAGAGAGAGGAGAGCTGGTGAGACATGTGGAGAGGAAGGTGTGACAGAGGGAGGGAGAGCAGAGGTGGTGAGAGACATGTGAGAGAGAGAGGAGAGCTGGTGAGACATGTGGAGAGGAAGGTGTGACAGAGGGAGGGAGAGCAGAGGTGGTGAGAGACATGTGGGAGAGAGAGGAGAGCTGGTGAGACATGTGGAGAGGAAGGTGTGAGAGAGGGAGGAAGAGCAGAGGTGGTGAGAGACATGTGAGAGAGAGAGGAGAGCTGGTGAGACATGTGGAGAGGAAGATGTGACAGAGGGAGGAAGAGCAGAGGTGGTGAGAGACATGTGAGAGAGAGAGGAGAGCTGGTGAGACATGTGGAGAGGAAGGTGTGACAGAGAGAGGGAGAGCAGAGGTGGTGAGAGACATGTGAGAGAGAGAGGAGAGCTGGTGAGACGTGGAGAGGAAGGTGTGACAGAGAGAGGAAGAGCAGAGGTGGAGAGAGACATGTGAGAGAGAGGAGAGCTGGTGAGACATGTGGAGAGGAAGATGTGACAGAGGGAGGAGGAGCAGAGGTGGTGAGAGACATGTGGAGAGAGAGGAGAGCTGGTGAGACATGTGGAGAGGAAGGTGTGACAGAGGGAGGGAGAGCAGAGGTGGTGAGAGACATGTGAGAGAGAGGAGAGCTGGTGAGACATGTGGAGAGGAAGGTGTGACAGAGGGAGGGAGAGCAGAGGTGGTGAGAGACATGTGAGAGAGAGGAGAGCTGGTGAGACATGTGGAGAGGAAGGTGTGACAGAGGGAGGAAGAGCAGAGGTGGTGAGAGACATGTGAGAGAGAGGAGAGCTGGTGAGACATGTGGAGAGGAAGGTGTGACAGAGGGAGGAGGAGCAGAGGTGGTGAGAGACATGTGAGAGAGAGGAGAGCTGGTGAGACATGTGGAGAGGAAGGTGTGACAGAGGGAGGAAGAGCAGAGGTGGTGAGAGACATGTGGGAGAGAGAGGAGAGCTGGTGAGACATGTGGAGAGGAAGGTGTGACAGAGGGAGGGAGAGCAGAGGTGGTGAGAGACATGTGAGAGAGAGGAGAGCTGGTGAGACATGTGGAGAGGAAGGTGTGACAGAGGGAGGAAGAGCAGAGGTGGTGAGAGACATGTGAGAGAGAGGAGAGCTGGTGAGACATGTGGAGAGGAAGGTGTGACAGAGGGAGGGAGAGCAGAGGTGGTGAGAGACATGTGAGAGAGAGGAGAGCTGGTGAGACATGTGGAGAGGAAGGGTGTGACAGAGGGAGGAGGAGCAGAGGTGGTGAGAGACATGTGAGAGAGAGAGGAGAGCTGGTGAGACATGTGGAGAGGAAGGTGTGACAGAGGGAGGGAGAGCAGAGGTGGTGAGAGACATGTGAGAGAGAGGAGAGCTGGTGAGACATGTGTGGAGAGGAAGGTGTGACAGAGGGAGGGAGAGCAGAGGTGGTGAGAGACATGTGAGAGAGAGGAGAGCTGGTGAGACATGTGGAGAGGAAGGTGTGACAGAGGGAGGAGAGCAGAGGTGGTGAGAGACATGTGAGAGAGAGGAGAGCTGGTGAGACATGTGGAGAGGAAGGTGTGACAGAGGGAGGAGAGCAGAGGTGGTGAGAGACATGTGAGAGAGAGGAGAGCTGGTGAGACATGTGGAGAGGAAGGTGTGACAGAGGGAGGGAGAGCAGAGGTGGTGAGAGACATGTGAGAGAGAGAGAGGAGAGCTGGTGAGACATGTGGAGAGGAAGGTGTGACAGAGAGAGGAGAGCTGGTGAGAGACATGTGGAGAGAGAGGAGAGCTGGTGAGACATGTGGAGAGGAAGGTGTGACAGAGGGAGGAAGAGCAGAGGTGGTGAGAGACATGTGGAGAGAGAGGAGAGCTGGTGAGACATGTGGAGAGGAAGGTGTGACAGAGGGAGGGAGAGCAGAGGTGGTGAGAGACATGTGGGAGAGAGAGGAGAGCTGGTGAGACATGTGGAGAGGAAGGTGTGACAGAGGGAGGGAGAGCAGAGGTGGTGAGAGACATGTGTGAGAGAGGAGAGCTGGTGAGACATGTGGAGAGGAAGGTGTGACAGAGGGAGGAGGAGCAGAGGTGGTGAGAGACATGTGTGAGAGAGAGGAGAGCTGGTGAGACATGTGGAGAGGAAGATGTGACAGAGAGAGGAAGAGCAGAGGTGGTGAGAGACATGTGAGAGAGAGGAGAGCTGGTGAGACATGTGGAGAGGAAGATGTGACAGAGGGAGGAGAGCAGAGGTGTGAGAGACATGTGAGAGAGAGGAGAGCTGGTGAGACATGTGGAGAGGAAGGTGTGACAGAGGGAGGAAGAGCAGAGGTGGTGAAGAGACATGTGAGAGAGAGGAGAGCTGGTGAGACATGTGGAGAGGAAGATGTGACAGAGGAGAGGAGAGCAGAGGTGGTGAGAGACATGTGAGAGAGAGGAGAGCTGGTGACATGTGGAGAGGAAGGTGTGACAGAGGGAGGGAGAGCAGAGGTGGTGAGAGACATGTGGGAGAGAGAGGAGAGCTGGTGAGACATGTGGAGAGGAAGGTGTGACAGAGGGAGGAGGAGCAGAGGTGGTGAGAGACATGTGGGAGAGAGGAGAGCTGGTGAGACATGTGGAGAGGAAGGTGTGACAGAGGGAGGGAGAGCAGAGGTGGTGAGAGACATGTGGGAGAGAGAGGAGAGCTGGTGAGACATGTGGAGAGGAAGGTGTGACAGAGGGAGGAAGAGCAGAGGTGGTGAGAGACATGTGGGAGAGAGAGGAGAATGGTGAGACATGTGAGAGGAAGATGTGACAGAGGGAGGGAAGAGCAGAGGTGGTGAGAGACATGTGGGAGAGAGGAGAGCTGGTGAGACATGTGGAGAGGAAGGTGTGACAGAGGGAGGGAGAGCAGAGGTGGTGAGACATGTGGAGAGGAAGGTGTGACAGAGGGAGGAGGAGCAGAGGTGGTGAGAGACATGTGTGAGAGAGAGGAGAGCTGGTGAGACATGTGGAGAGAAGATGTGACAGAGAGAGGAAGAGCAGAGGTGGTGAGAGACATGTGAGAGAGAGGAGAGCTGGTGAGACATGTGGAGAGAAAGATGTGACAGAGGGAGGAAGAGCATAGGTGGTGAGAGACATGTGAGAGAGGAGAGCTGGTGAGACATTGGAGAGGAAGATGTGACAGAGGGAGGGAGAGCAGAGGTTGGTGGAGACATGTGAGAGAGAGGAGAGCTGGTGAGACATGTGGAGAAGAAGGTGTGACAGAGAGAAGAGCAGAGTGGTGAGAGACATGTGAGAGAGAGGAGAGCTGGTGAGACATGTGAGATGGAAGATGTGACAGAGGGAGGGAGAGCAGAGGTGGTGAGAGACATGTGAGAGAGAGTAGAGCTGGTGAGACATGTGGAGAGGAAGGTGTGACAAGAGGGAGGGAGAGCAAAGGTGGTGAGAGACATGTGGGAGAGAGAGGATAGCTGGTGAGACATGTGAAGAGGAAGGTGTGACAGAGGGAGGAAGAGCAGAGGTGGTGAGAGACATGTGAGAGAGAGAGGAGAGCTGTGAGACATGTGGAGAGGAAGGTGTGACAGAGGGAGGAAGAGCAGAGGTGGTGAGAGACATGTGAGAGAGAGAGGAGAGATGGTGAGACATGTGGAAGGAAGGTGTGACAGAGGGAGGGAGCAGCAGGTGGTGAGAGACATGTGGGAGAGAGGAGAGCTGGTGAGACATGTGGAGAGGAAGGTGTGACAGAGGGAGGAAGAGCAGAGTGGTGAGAGACATGTGAGAGAGAGGAGAGCTGGTGAGACATGTGGAGAGGAAGGTGTGACAGAGGGAGGGAGAGCAGAGGTGGTGAGAGACATGTGGAGAGAGAGGAGAGCTGATGAGACATGTGGAGAGGAAGATGTGACAGAGGGAGAAGAGCAGA
>CM050169.1:651787-724287 GCA_027410445.1 Discoglossus pictus
TCTCACTTCACCGCGCAATGCAAGCCTTGCAATTCTCTCTCTCTCCCTCTTTCTCTCATCCTCCATCACTCTCTTTCTCTCCCCCTCCTTCTCTCTCTTCCTCTCCTTCTCACGCTCTCTCTCCTTTCCTTTGTTCTGTCTCCTTCCCTTCCTCTTTCTCCCTCCCTCTCCTTCACTCTATCTCCTCACTTCACCGCTCAATGCAAGCCTTGCAATTCTCTCTCTCTCCCTCTTTCTCTCATCCTCCAACCCTCTCTTTCTCTCCCCCTCCTTCTGTCTCTTCCTCTCCTTCTCATGCTCTCTCCCCTCCTTCCTTCTCTCTCCTTCCCTCCTTCTCTCTCTCACTCTCCTTTTCTCTCCCTCCCTCCCCTTCCCTCTCCCTCCCTCCCTCCCCTTCTCCCCCTCCCTCTCCCTCACTCTCGTTCTCTCTCCCTCCCTCTCCTTCTCTCTTCCTCCCTCTCCTTCTCTTTCCCTCCCTCTCCCTTCGCTGTGCATTCCGAGCGGTACACACACATGACAACTATATATGTGATAATTATGTTGTTATTTTCTTGTATTTATACCTTTTTATTTCGGGGTATATGATGTGAAGTTGGTCTTAAGCGCCAGGAAATAAGAAATAATGAGACTTATCTGTAATATTTATAGATAGAGCACTCATATACTTAGTTTGGTGCAGGGATTATTTCTTTGCAGGATTCTGTTTTGCTTTTCTTGACATTTTCTCTTTTCTTCTCTGGTTTGTTTTACTTCACATTTTAGTTTTTCGTTTTTTCCATAAATACGTTGGATGTTTTCTGAATTCTTGCATTTCAGGCTTGTGGTCATTCTTTATTATTTTTAGACCATCCAGTGGCTCTATCTGTGTGAGATTTCTGTCTCTTCTTAAGACTCTCTAATGATTCCGGACAATCCCTGAGGACATCATTTCTGGATGAGGGGGTATTTTTCTCTTTCTCAGCATAGGTTACTATGGGCCTCATGTAATTCCAAGCCCGCAGTTGCATTCATACTGGCCGTAAATCTTCGGGCTTGAAAATTGCAACAGTTACAGTAGGATTTAATTAAACAAAACCCGCAATTTAAGGGCTGAAAGCCAAAATGTAAGGGCTTAAAGCATTTCAGGGCATGATCATGATCAATTAAGCAAGCCCGTAAGTTTACGATTTAGAAACAACCAATAGTAAATGAGACCGTCATAATTTCGTCAGTAAAACATGGAGGTTAAACATCAATATGCGTTTAGAGGTCCAATATGCGATCGCCAATGTACAAAATATTAGAAATGAATGAAGAAACTGTTCTAGTCCATGTGGGTGGCCTGATATGTATTAACTCCTTGATTCCCGAGATTGATATAACACGGAAATTAAACTGAAAAAATATATATTTTTTTGCAGATTTGCGAGCTTGAGACTGTTGTGCAATTTATTCTAATGTCTCTCATCGCTTTCCCTGTATTTTAAAGTGCAGTAGTGTGTGTTTATTTTCTTTTACAGGCTTATGATCAGGTGTTTAACCCCCTTGCGAGTCCTATCTGGTATCCATAGGATGTTTTTCTACATTTGCCATTTACAGGTTTGAAGGCAATTGCGGGCTTGAGGAATTGTTGCAATTAAATCTCGATTTGTGATTTTAGCGATTGTAACAATTGTGGGCTTGAAAGGTCACAGGCGGAGAAAGGACGGGGTTACGATTTTGACAACTGCAGGGATTTTCAACCTGTAACTCGCAAATGGATTGTGGGTAGCTAGAGGAGGCCAATTAAATATCAGTAACTTTTACAGGCTTTATTACGGGATCCAGTAATTACAATTTGCTCAATTAAATAGTTTCCTATGTCGCTTTCCTCATCATAAACTACAATCTGTCTCCCTCTCCCAATTTATCTTTTCAAGATTTATTAAAGGGACAAGGAATGTTCCTGGATGTTACTCTGTATATAATACTAGCAACTTGCCCGTCAAAAATGACGGGGCAATAAAATTTGAAGCCATGGGAATGCTGTTTGACACGCAATGTAAAGCTTTTTGTACTCTGAGGACCTTCGGCACTCATAGCGAGCCTTGCGCTAAGCGCCTTCGGCGTCTCTCGTCTCGCCTCTGTGTCCCCCTCTTGTGTGCCCTTTTCTTGTGTCCCCCCTCTCTCTCCCCTGTGTCTCTTCCCCCCTCTCCCTTCCCTGTGTCTCTTCTCCCCTCTCCCTTCCCTGTGTCACTTCCAACCTCTCCCTTCCCTGTGTCTCTTCCCCCCTCTCCCTTCCCTGTGTCTCTTCCCCCCTCCCTTATCACCCTCCTCAACCCCCCTCCTCATTCTCAACCCCCCTCCTCAACCCCCCTCCTCATTCTCAACCTCCCTCCTCAACCCCTCCCCCTCATTCTCAACCTCCCTCCTTATCCTCAACCCCCTCCTCAACCCCCCTCCTCATCCTCAACCTCCCTCCTCAACCTCAACCCCCCTCCTCATCCTCAACCTCCCTCCTCATCCTCCCTCCTCAACCTCCCTCCTCATCCTCAACCTCCATCCTCAACCCCCCTCCTCATCCTCAACCTCCCTCCTCATCCTCCCTCCTCATCCTCCCTCCTCATCCTCAACCTCCCTCCTCAACCTCAACCTCCCTCCTCACCCTTAACCTCCCTCCTCATCCTCCCTCCTCATCCTCAACCTCCCTCCTCACCCTTAACCTCCCTCCTCATCCTCCCTCCTCATCCTCAACCTCCCTCCTCATCCTCAACCTCCCTCCTCATCCTCAACCTCCCTCCTCACCCTTAACCTCCCTCCTCATCCTCCCTCCTCATCCTCAACCTCCCTCCTCATCCTCAACCTCCATCCTCAACCCCCCTCCTCATCCTCAACCTCCCTCCTCATCCTCCCTCCTCATCCTCCCTCCTCATCCTCAACCTCCCTCCTCAACCTCAACCTCCCTCCTCACCCTTAACCTCCCTCCTCATCCTCCCTCCTCATCCTCAACCTCCCTCCTCACCCTTAACCTCCCTCCTCATCCTCCCTCCTCATCCTCAACCTCCCTCCTCATCCTCAACCTCCCTCCTCATCCTCAACCTCCCTCCTCACCCTTAACCTCCCTCCTCATCCTCCCTCCTCATCCTCAACCTCCCTCCTCATCCTCAACCTCCCTCCTCAACCTCCCTCCTCATTCTAAACGTCACGTCATTAGCATATACCGGGTGCCGACGCAGGAAGGAGCGGAGGCCGGAGGAGCAGCTGCAGATGAAGAAATGTGAGGGGAAAGGGAGAGGGGGAGGTATTTAGAGGGGTAAAGTAAGGAGGGGGGTTTAGAATGAGGAGGGGGGGGTTGAGGTTGAGGAGGAGGAGAGAGAGAGAGACACGGGGGGGGGTTTAGAGAGACACGGGGGGATTAGAGAGAAATGGGGGGGTTAGAGAAAGACATATCGGGGGGGGGGGGTGTGGAGTGACTCGAGTATAAGCCGAGGGGGCCCTTTTTAGCCTTAAAAAAAGGGCTAAAAAACTCGGCTTATACTTTAAGTATATACGGTAATATACTTTACCTATTTGTAATTAATATATCCCGCAATCAATAGGCTGAAGAGGTAACAATCTGTTTGTATTTTCCGGCACCATATAATGTACAGTGAGTGTTGGTGCTCTGATGATAAAGTGTGCATTAGAAATATGCTGCGTGCGCGAGGAAAAGCCGTTGGTTTAGTTGTGTAAAGCGCAATTGTATATTTGTGATGTTATTAATGCGTTACGCGGCTCGCAAGCATTTTACGTAATTTGTAATAGTGTATTTTGTATTTTTTTCGTTCCTGTGTGAAAGTGCTACGAGTTTGGCAGGGTTTTGCGCAGTTCGGGGTCGTGTAGCCTCGTTTTCATTTTTTTCGACGAACATTTTTTTCTTGCTTTGGCAATTTCTGTGTGGTGAAAGTCGTTGAAATCGGCTTAAATTCGCGTTCCACGTCACTCCCAGGCGTCCTGGCTGTTCCCCCGTGCTGTGTGTGATGTTTTTGTTGTATTTTTTTATTTTCTTTGTGGTTCTTGTGTTTTTTTAATTTTCGCCGTTTGGCTGTTAACCTCATACTTTTGCTATCTCGTATTTTTTTTCAAAGTCCTGCGTTTGTCAAGTGCTTGAAGGCTAAGGCGATCCCGTGTTTACTAAGTGTTTGGTGACGAAGTCCTGCATGTTTCATTGCCTTCACTGTTGAGCGCCTTCTCTCTTCTGTCCCTCTCTCTTTTTCTCCCCCTCCTTCTCTCTCTCCATCTCCTTCTCACACTCTCTCTCTCCCTCCCTCTCCTTCTCACTCTCTATCGCCCCTCCTTCCTTCTCTCTCCTTCCCTCCTTCTCTCTCCCTCCTTCTCACTTCACCGCGCAATGCAAGCCTTGCAATTCTCTCTCTCTCCCTCCTTCTCTCATCCTCTCCTTCTCATGCTCTCTCTCTCCCCTCCTTCCTTCTCTCCCTCCCTCTCCTTCTCCCCCTCCCTCTCCTTCTCCCCCTCCCTTCGTCGCTCATCGCCTAAGTGCTAAGCGTCAATGGCTCGCTTCGCTTTGCGAGGCTCGCAGCGAGGAGAGCCTTTGGTGCTCATTGCCTAACTCGTACATACCACGCAAAGCGTGACGACGTCTCGCAGTTTGACAATTATAATATGTGATACCTGTGTGTCTATTTGCTTTTATATAGTTGCACTAGCGACTTGCCTGTCAAAAATGACGGCAAAAATATTTGAAGCTTCCAATGCTGTTGTTTGCCACACAATGCAAAGCTCTCTCCCCTCTAACTTGCGGGCCTTGCAATGAGCGCCTTTGGCACTCATTGCGCATGTGCAAGCCCGCAATTTGCAAGCCTGGCGATGAGCGCCTTTGATAAGATTCAGTGTTTGCCCCTAATTCGCATCAATTGCCCCTAAAACATAGTATTTGCAAGAACACATAATTTCCCTGGCATGCATCTTCATGCTTTGGCAGGCCATTCTCCCCTGGTATCCCTACAGTATTTACCCTGATTTGTATTATGCCCCTGGCAGGGAGTTGTCTAGCCATATTTGTCCCTGTCTTGTATTATTATCCATACAACCCCATCCGGAGCCTACCTGCACAGCCCGCCGCTATGCCCGGAGCCTGAACGTGGCGCTGAGGAATGATCATCTCGGTGCGGCTGAAACTGCGTCCCTCCTACTGCGCGGGCACAGGGCCTATTGCGGGCCTCGCAAATTTCAGCCTAAGTCCTGTGGCGCTAATCGCGAGCCCTGCAATAAGCGCCTTCTTCGCTCATTGCAGCCTTTGTCGTGTGGGCCTTGCAATGAGCGCCTATGGTGCTCATCTAGAGGCCTGCAATGAGCACCTTCGTTGGTCATTTCGCAACGCCAAAAAATTTAACATTGCTTAGCCAACTTTGCTACTTCGACAACTATATATATATATGATAGTTACATAGTAATTGAGGTTGAAAAATACTTTTAGTCCATCAAGTTCAACCTTTTAAGATCTCCTCTTATCTACAGTATGCGGATTAGTTGTTAATTGATCCAGAGGAAGCAAACAGGAAAGAACCCAAGGGAAACTTTGCTAATTGTCTCAAAAAAATGAATTCCTTCCTGACCCCAGATACTGGCGATCGGATTCCTCCCTGGATCAATACTCCCTCTCTAATTATCCGGGATAACCCTGAATGCCCTTCTAATTTACCCTTTAACCACCCTTACTGGGAAGAACCCTTTTCTTTCTTTAAGGTGGAATCCTCTTACTTCTAATCTCAAGGGAGGTCCTTGTATTGGCCCTGGATATATTTATATAAGGTAATTTTTATAAAGTTGATGTACTTTATTTTTTTAAGAAGTGCTTATAAGCTCTGTTCTTACTGCCTATAATCATACAAATAGTCCCTGTATGGATCTGCCCACAGTAGTGTAGTATTCTAGCCTATCAGGGACCACATCGCAGCAGAATGTTGCAGAATATTGGTGAGAGATGGTCACTGATTGGTTAGTATGAGACACAACACACCCAGTACTATAGAATCTGTGTCTGCATACACTGCAGAGTTGCCTGCCATGTACCTTCCTATCATGTATTTTTATATTCTGTGTGTGCCCATGTGTAGCACCTCTGGGTATGATAGCAGGATGCCCTTCTTCAAGTCTTTCTGTGCTGCTTCTGACCTGGTCTCTTCAGGGTATTTAATCTCATATCTTATTTCCAGTTTGCAGGAAAAAGTCTTCGGTTTTGTTTTTATGTTTTTTCAGTTGTTGACCTTTTGAATGACTATCTATCTATCCATCCATCCATATCTATCTATCTAAATCTAACTATCCCTCTATCTATCTATCTATCTATCTATCTACCTATCCATCTATCTATCTATCTATCTATCTATCTATCTATCTATCTATCTACCTATCTATCTATCTATTATCTATCTATCTATCTATCTATCTATCTATCTATTATCTATCTATCTATCTATCTATCTATCTATCTATCTATCTATCTATCTATCTAACTATCCCTCTATCTATCTATCTATCTATCTATCTATCTATCTATCTATCTATCTATCCATCCATCCATATCTATCTATCTATCTATCTATCTATCTAACTATCTATTTATCTATCTATCTATCTATCTATCTAACTATCCCTCTATCTATCTATCTATCTATCTATCTATCTATCTATCTATCTATCCATCCATCCATATCTATCTATCTATCTAACTATCTATTTATCTATCTATCTATCTATCTATCATCTATCTATCTATCTATCTATCTATCTATCCATCCATCCATATCTATCTATCTATCTATCTAACTATCTATTTATCTATCTATCTATCTATCTATCTATCTATCCATCCATCTGTATCTATCTATCTATTTATCTATCTATCTATCCCTCTATCTATCTATCCATCCATCCATCTGTATCTATCTATCTATCTATCTATCTATCTATCTATCTATCTATCTATCTATCTATATATCTATCTATCTTTCTTTCTATCTATCTATCTATCTATCTATCTATCTATCTATCTATCTATCTATCTATCTATCCCTCTATCTATCTATCCATCCATCCATCTGTATCTATCTATCTATCTATCTATCTATCTATCTATCTATCTATCTATCTATCTATCTATCTATCCATCTATCCATCCTTCTGTATCTATCTATCTATCTATTGTAAGAGACTGTACTATGCATTACCGTAGAACAGTGAGGGAACTGCAGATAAAAGTGTAGGTAGTGCTTCAAAGAGAAGCTAGGATTTATTTTCTGTTTTGATTATTTTCTGTTATGCTGACAAATAAACAGCAAGATCTGTTAAACCATAAAAAAGGCTCCAGTGTGCTCCATTGTGGTGCTGGAAAACAAGGCACGGATCCTGAGCGTGACAGTGAAACTGTCACATTATGGTGGCAGTGGTGGGATATAAAATTGTCTGTGTTTAAGAAGACAGCCCACAGTACAGGATAATAATGGAGGAACTATTGAAAGCCCTGACAGATGCCACAACATGCCAGAAAGTGGGTGGAGCTTGTCAGCAAGAAAACCAGCAGAATGGCTGAAAGAAATTGCAGAGGACAGAGCCCATGCTGCAAAAGATGCTCAACTAAGAGATGATGCTGCATGTCTGAGAGAGGCCACAGAGAAATTTCAGAGACAAGAAGAAGAGGATATAATCCGCATGCGTGAGGCCACAAAGCAGAGGCAAGCGGAAGAGGACAGAGTCCAAATGAAAGAGTTTTTGGAGGCACAGAAAGTGCAGCTGCAGCAACTGAAGTCTGCAACTAATACTGTGGTTACAGAAGCAAGTGGAAGCCTGAATACTATTTCACTTCCTAAAGAGGATGACCGCTAAGGGTGACATTGAAACATATCTCCTGAATTTTGAGACGATTGCCACTAGAGAAGGTTGGCCTAAAAAACCCTGGGCAACAGTCCTGGGTCCCTATCTGTGTGGAGAAGCACAGAGAGCATATTGTGATCTGCCTGAAGAAAAGGCAATACATTATTGTATCCTGAAGGAAGAAATCCTTGACAGAGTAGAAGTGAAAAGGGTACAGAGACTGCACTTCCAGGATTTTTTTGACAGACAAGACCATCGCTACCCAAGGAACATGCTTGTCTGCCCAACTTTAAAATGCAGTTTCCCTGTTAAGGGCAGGGAAACCGAGCCTGATGCAGAAGGAAATCAGGAGTTAGAGACCTGGTGGATGGCAGAGAGAGTGAAAAAAGACACCAAGTTCAGTGCTAAGAATGAGACGGCAGAGGGAGCCACAGAGACGGCAGAGGGCGCCACAGAGATGGCAGAGGGCGCCACAGAGACGTCAGAGGGCGCCACAGAGACGGCAGAACAAATGAGATTGGTGTGAAAGTAACAGAAATTGCTGAGAAAGCAAAAGTGGCTGCTAGTGCAGATAAAGAACATTTGCCCCTGGATCAAATTGCTGATGATCTAAAAGCAACTAAGGTTGTGAGGAACAGTCAAAGAGAAAAGGACAAAGTATTGTCACTGACTGAGTGCAAAACCAGCCTCAGTAAGAAGCATACTGATCAAGTCCTTGGTGAAGTTCTGAATCCCAACCGATGCAGAGACCTTTTGGGTAAGAGCAATGAAGATTACTCCATAAGAAACCTGGATAGTCACAGCCACCTGTCCTTGGTGGAGAGTACTAGAGAAAGAAAGTGCCCGACAAAGATCTCTGACCTAGAGAAAGGAGAGACCAAGTGGATGAATATAGCCAGTGTTCTTACAAAGGAAGAATGTCCTAAAAATGATGAAGACACTGGAAACCTTACTGAAGGGAAAGCTATGGAAGAAAAGAGTCTGGAGATTGAGATGGTGAAAGTCGAAAACACTGTCTCTAAGAGGACATATGAAGCAGAGCATGGAGATGTGTCCGTATAAAACTATAAAGTGTCCCAAGAGCGTTCTGTCTCAATTGGCCATAAGACAAAGCGCTACGGATAAAGAGAAGCAAGACGGGAAACAAGTAAAGCAAGGAGTGCAGATGAACTCTATCCCAGTGGGACTGAAAAAGCCTGAAGTAGAAAACGGGCAAATTGCTACTGAAATTAAAGGTATCAGGATGATGACAGATTATATTCCTGAATGGAGAAGGAAGCCTGTGTTTGAGGACAACAGAGTGTCCTATAGGAAGGAGACACAGATGTCTAATTGGGAGCAGTGGAAGAGTCCCCCCAAAGTACAAGATGAATGAGCGAATTATGCAGAAGCGGCTGCACAGTGGCGAACAGATGAAGCAAGACCTCCTTACTGACTGTATATACCAGAGGGAAGCAGCTCTAATAGAAAAGGAGCTCTTGTTCCATACTTCAGAAAAGCAGAGGGTGAGCACACCCCCTGATATTGAAGAACAGTTGAAGCAGAGTGGAGTTGGTTCAGAAGAGACTAACACTGATCTTCAGGAACTGTGTGCACAAGATGATACATTGAATGCAGAGCGATACTTGCAGAAAGCTCATATGCGAGGCATAGCGAAGGAGCTTGTACAGGGAAGACAGAATGGTGAAGAAAATATGGCCAAGCAGCCAAAGATATTCAGGGAGGACCTGATGGGAAAAATCCTCAGACAAATACGGAGAAGGAGACCCAGTGCAAGCAGAGGGAGCTGGGTGGGCAACAAGCTAAGGAAGAAAATCTGCAACTGAGAAAAGCAGAGGAAAATAAAAAGCTGGAAGCCTTGGTGGCAAAGCAAGTAGAAAAGCAGAAAAAGGAGGCAGGTACACCCCTAAAAGAGAACAGAACAAAGGTGAAAGCTGAGGATGGTGAAATCAAAGATTTTTTTCGGGAATCCACAATTCAAGAGGCTACTGTGATGTGTACTAGCCTATCTGCTGAGTGTCAGCCTGGAGTTGCTGAACAGCTGGAGACATTCCAGCAAAACCAAACATCTGAGAGATCCTTCCTGGCAGAGATAGAGAATTGCAGACCTTGCAGGATTGGAAGCACAGTGGTAAAGAGTAGGCCTGCTGTGGACAGAAAGTAAGATGAGGTGCGGACCCAGGCTCAAGAAGAAGCCCTGGGAGAGGACATGCCTTTGGAGTCTACGAAGGATACTGTACCAGAACTGAAGCAACATGGCCGTATGAAGCTAATATGTTTTGGTGAGAGTTATCAGCCAGCCAATTGGAGCACCTGGAACAGAGAGAACCACGACAGAAGGGAAGACAAGCAACACAATACGTTGCTGTTCCATTGGGAAGGTGGAAATGATGATGATGAACATATTGAGTATTGGAGAGTCCGACAAGTTCAAGGGGTCACAGAGGTTGACCAAGAGTTGTACAGATCGACCACAGAGAACCAGCTGCTATCTGAGCCAGACACAAGTACTCAACTGGGTGAGTTGAAGGAGCAACTGAATGAAGTAAAAAAGTGTGCAAGGGGGAAAGCAGCCAAATTTCCTACAATGGCGAATACCCTCAGCAGTGTAAGACCAGAGGTGTCATGGATGTCGCAGAGTGAAAGTAGAGATGTCACGATTGAGAACATTCACAGAGTGCTGGTGAACCAAGAGGTCACGATCACTACCAAATCACAGGAGTTACAGAAGAGACACGATGATCGTGATGATTTACCCCCAGGGAAGAGACTGTATGTAGCAACACATTTTCGCACAGAAGTACGAAGAGTAGTTTTCAAGGATCCCTGGGGCAGGACACTAGGAGAGACGGGAGGGCTGGTGTCTGCTCCTAGCGGAACAAAGAAGAGAGCACTGGAGGATGAGACCACTGGTAGAGCAGTAGCTTCGGTGACTATGGAAAGGTCTCTCTGGTGCCAAGGTTACAGGGAGAAAGAATGCAGAGAGACGGAGGATGTTACAGAGGATGCGTTTGATCGCATACACGGCCCCACAGCATTGGACGCTCAACCCCATGGTGTCGAGCTGGGGGGGGGGGGGTTATGTGATGGTGTGTCACCAGAGGGAAGTAGAGAGCACTTCAAGAATTCTCTTCAGGAGTGAGATAACACGCACCGTAAAAAGCTTGGGTGTGGCTGCAATCAAGGCCTGCAGCTACCTCCAGATGGAGATTTGTTTGTAAGCGTGGAGTCTGTGAAGAGGGAGAGAGACAGCTGAGACAGCTCTGTGTGGTGAGAGAGAGTTCAGTGAGACCTGGAAAGCCAGTGTGGCTGCTGGAAGTGTACAGCCAGCACAGTTGAGAGACATTGAGAAGAGTGTCCAGCGTGACTGGAGTGGTCAAAGAGACACAGCTCCTCTGCAGATGGATTACAGACCGTGAAGGGAGTGGGCTGTAAAACAGGCAAGTGTGCAGGCCTGTGTTTTGGACTGTATTGTGCATTACAGTAGAACAGTGAGGGAACTGCAGATAAAAGTGTAAGTAGTGCTTCAAGGAGAAGCTAGGATTTATTTTCTGTTTTGATTATTTTCTGTTATGCTGACAAATAAACAGCAAGATCTGTTAAACCATAAAAAAGGCTCCAGAGTACTTCATTGTGGTGCTGGAAAACAAGGCACGGATCCTGACCGTGACAGTGAATCTGTCACATTATGGTGGCAGTGGTGGGATATAAAATTATCTGTGTTTAAGAAGACAGCCCACAGTACAGGATAATAATGGAGGAACTATTGAAAACCCTGTTAGATACCACTACATGCCAGAAAGGGGTCTATCTATCTATCTATCTATCTATCTATCTACCTCTTGAAACGTGTGCACTCCAGTCGCCATCTAGTGGTATAAATGAGCTACTACACCCGGTAAGTGGTTAGGGGGTTAGAGGGTTAGGGGGTTGGGGTTCATTTGGATGTGATTTCAAACTATAGGAGCAGATTACCAGATGGCGCAGGTGTACTACCTAATTTTCACCACTAGATGAGTTGTCGCCGGCGCTCTTCCACAGTGCCCTTGACAAGAGAACAAACAGTATTGATCACTGATATGTTGGCATGATAATGTGCAATTTTTAAAATAAAGTTAAAAAAAAAGCAGCCTTTAATTTATATCAATATGTGTTATATGTTTCAAAGATGAATAAGATTGGACCCCTCACCTTACTAGACCTCCAGGATGTGAGAATCACTATCATCTGATCCTTCACTCTGGTCAGGTGTCCAGTGGGTCTCCCAATTCTATTACTATTCAACATATATGTCCTTATTTGAAATATATCAAGTGTAAATCCCAATCTCTTATATGATTTCAAAAGCTACTATATAAATCAGTAGCTTACTGCTAGACCACCTGCTCTCAGTATGAAAAATAATATATATAGTAGTATCCAAGAGCTCAGTATGTCAGTTATAGTATTATAATCCTTTATTTAAAAAAATAAATATATATATATATATACCGTATGTACTCGAGTATAAGCCGAGTTTTTCAGCCCTTTTTTTAAGGCTAAAAAGGGCCCCCTCGGCTTATACTTGAGTCACTCTCCCCCCTGTGTCTCTCGACCTCCCCCGTGTCTCTCTAACCCCCCCGTGTCTCTCTAACCCCCCCGTGTCTCTCTAGCCCCCCTGTGTCTCTTTCCTTCCCCCCCTCCTCATCCTCAACCCCCCCTGCTCATCCTAAACCCCCCTCCTCACTTTACCCCTCTAAATACCTCTCCCTTTCCCCTCACTTACCTCCATCTGCAGCTGTTCCTCCGCTCCTCCACGCTCCTTCCTGCGTCGGGACCCGGCATATGCTAATGACGTGATGTCACATGCTCGCCATGTCCTTAGCATTGGGTCAAGACGCAGGAAGGAGCGTGGAGGAGCGGAGGAACAGCTGCAGATGGAGGTAAGTGAGGGGAAAGGGAGAGGAGGAGGTAATTAGAGGGGTAAAGTGAGGAGGGGGGTTTAGGATGAGGAGGGGTAAAGTGAGGAGGGGTTTTTAGGACGAGGATGGGGGGTTTAGGATGAGGATGGGGAGGGTTTAGGATGAGGATGGGGGGGGTTTAGGATGAGGATAGGGGGGTTGAGGATGAGGATGGGGGGTTGAGGTTGAGGAGGGAGGTTGAGGAGGGGGGGTTGAGGAGGGAGGTTGAGGATGAGGTGGGTGGTTTAGGATTAGAATGGGGGGTTGTGGTTGAGGATGGGGGTTGAGGAGGGGGGGATGAGGAGGGGGGATGAGGAGGGGGGTTGAGGAGGGGGGCTGAGGAAGGTGGTTTAGGATGAGGTGGGTGGTTTAGGATTAGAATGGGGGGTTGTGGTTGAGGATGGGGGTTGAGGATGGGGAGGTTGAGGATGAGGAGGGGGGTTGAGGTTGAGGAGGGAGGTTGAGGAGGGGGTTGAGGATGAGGAGGGGGTTGAGGATGAGGAGGGGGGTTGAAGAGGGTGATAAGGGAGGGGGGAAGAGACACAGGGAAGGGAGAGGGGGGAAGAGACACAGGGGAGAGAGAGGGGAGAAGAGACACAGGGGAGAGAGAGGGGGGACACAAGAAAAGGGCACACAAGAGGGGGACACAGGGGGCAGCACATTTCCCACCCTCGGCTTATACTCGAGTCACTCATTTTTCCCAGTATTTTGTGGTAAAATAGGTACCTCGGCTTATACTCGGTATATATATATATATATATATAGAAAATATATGAATAAAAATACAAGTATAATAGGGTCTGATACAATGAAATTGCAATAACAAAAATTGCATTAGAATAATTAAAACTCCATGGCCCTCATTCAATTGCGATTTGGCCAATTGAATAGGCCTCTAAATAAGCACATATCATATTTTTTTTTAAAGAAGTTTTTAGTTTGTAAGCATCTATCCAAAAGCAATATTTTCACTAACTAAAAACTTCTTTAAAAAAAATATGTTATTAGCTTATTTAGAGCCCTATTCAATTGGCCAAATCGCAATTGAATGAGGGCCCATATGAGTATTTGATCAAAAGATTATATTTGATTCAATATGGGTGATAGACGCGTTTCGTCACTACTCATGCGACTTCTTCAGTATTAAAAACATCCTTCCATGTAAGTTCCTGACCTCTGCTTGAGGGGAAAACACACAATTTAAATCTATGTAAAGCCCACACACATATGAGCTTTATGTATAAATATACTACAGTGGTCCTTCAAGCATCTGATTTAAGGTTTCCAGTTGCTCTTAGGTTGGATGCTGATATTGCTCCCCTGTGGATGACATCACCGTATGTCACAGTGGATGATATCACCAAATGTCACAGAGGATGACATCATAAAGCCTGACCACTATTTAAGTAGCTGTAATATGAGGGTAGTTATTTAGCAGGGGAGCTGTTAACAATAACAATTCAGATGAAGGGTCTGAGGGAGAGAAAACCAAATGTTGGTTATAATGACCATACAAGTAATGGAGGTGAGATTGTTTGTTTCTTTTGGGAGTTTGGCATATAAGGAATAGGATAATGGAGGGGACATAATATGATGTAAGTAGAGAGTTTTGGTTATTGTAAAGTGAGAGAAGGAGATAGAAGATGATTAAGAGGTCAGCAGGATCAGGGAAGAGGTGCGATGACCTGTCAGGAGTGGATGCTGTATGAGTGGGATTCAGTACTATTACTGATATACATAGGGCTATATATAAGGTCACACTAGTGATGAGAGACCGCGAATCCCGATGTCATAGTTCAGTAAATGGGCTACACAGAAAAACATAGATCTGGATTGTGGGAGCCGCCATCTTGGAATAAGCTGAAAACCATAACAGAAGCTCTAATGGAGTTTAGAGATTGCAGGTGTAGTCTGCATGAGTGTCCAGTCTGCAGAGACTTCAGGAGGCAGCAAGTCAGGAGGCTGAGAGACACAAAAGGAGACCAGCATAGAATAATGTGAGTGTCCTAAAAAAATGTCTTGAGATGTTTAGGTGACAATGGCCTAGATACACACCTTATAGAGAGGGGCCAGGAAGTGAGGTGGGATCTGACTGGAAGCTGGGCTTTTATTACTTTTTCATTAGTAACTATGAAAGAATAACCATTAGATATAAAATGTACTTGTTATCATTGTGAGTTTCAGTACAAACCCCACACAAAGTAGAGTGATTGCCAGCTCTTGGGGCCAGTCTAACACAAATATATAATGTGAAACTGTGTAAAACTGAGCGCTAAGCTTGTATGAAACTATATTATATCTGCAGCACCCTCAATCTTCCAAAAGAGCGCATATATACTATATATATATATATATATATATATATATAAATGGTGCTTAACTCCCCTGTGTCTCATTCCCTCCCTCTCCCTCGTATCTCTTTCCCTCCCTCTCCCTCGTGTCTCATTCCCTCCCCCTACCTTATCATCCTCCCTACTCCTCACTTTACCCCTCTCCAATTAACGCCCCCTCCCCATTCCCCTCTCTTACCTTACATCACCTGCTTCTTTGCGCGTCTTCTGGCTGTGTCAGGGCCCGGCATATGCTAATGTCGTTACGTCACATGCGCGTCATGTCATTAGCATATGCCGGGTCCCGATTCATCCTCCTCATCCTCCCTTCTCATCACTTCCCCCTCTCCAATTACCCCCCTCTCCCTTACCCCTCTCTTACCTTCCATCAGCTGCTCCTCTGCGCGTCTTCTGGCTGTGTCGGGACCCGGCATATGCTAATGATGTGACGTACGTTTTATATATATATATATATATATATATATATATATATATATATATATATAAAAATAGATATTCATATTGCACTTTCATAGTTGGTTTATTTTTATATGAAATATATCACCTTATTGCATTTTTCACTTTATATATTTATTCATTGATATATGAGAGTAGCTTTTTTGTTTATTTTTTTAGCCCTCTTTACATGTGGTACATATGGTTGTATATTTGTATATTTCTCTTGAGGATACCTACAACAGTTACATGTGTTTATTAGCGTATATATTTTTTCCTTCTTTTTTTTATAATTATATATATATATATATATATATATATATATATATATATATATATATATATATAAATGTATATATTACGTTAGTGCCCATTACTCCATGCTATAGTATATTGGTATATTGTACAGTATCAGTATATAATATACACACACCAAGGTCATTGTACTCGCATGTAACTGTAAATGTCCAGTGTCCAATTTTTCTTTACAGACATGCAAATTACAGAAAATAAAAATGCTACTTTATCAACATCCTGTTTGTCGTCAAAGGAACCGGCCAACAGCAGATAAAGTCTATTTATTCCAGGACAAAGTCCAGATGATTTTTTCCTTATTCCTCCTACAACTCATTATGAGAAGTAAAGCACGTTGTATATTATTTATTTCCTTTAAATATCATTTGGCAAAATAATGGGAGGATATAATCTGACAACTCAAATCCTTCATACAGAGCTTCTTAAAACCGACTTATTTGAAGTCAAGAAGGAAATGTGGGATCCATCACTAATTTTGTCAACTGGCGCACATAGACATTCTGGGGTAGACCCGCAATCAGTGAGGCTTTTTTTTACAAATAAATTCATTGGATTTGGTCACAAATCCACATTCCTCCTAATCACTTGTATCTATCAGGAAATGTCAGATTTGGTAAAAAACAGAAATTGTTGGATGCCTAATTATAACCAATGGAATCATAATTTGTTGTTCTCGAAACGTATTTGTGAGGATGCATCGAATGGACACGTACTAATGAGTGATATACGAGATTGACACATGAAACAATATTAAATGACCACTGTAGTAAAACCATTTCAAGGCAAATGTTATTTAGTTATCAAACTCTACTAGTGTATAGAGGATGATATTTATTGATACTTGTTGTTCGTGTTGTAGTGTATGTCCGGGTGTGTGCAGTGCTGTTGCTAAATTATGAAGTTTGACCTCATTCTCCAATGGAGCCACAAATCCCCTTCATCTCCTGCTTAAAACAAAACATGTGAAGATGTTCCCAAACTATGATGGTTCTTTAATAATAAAAATAATAATAATACAAATAATGAAATAAACTGCCACACAGTGATGATCTGCTGAAAACAAAACATGTGAAGATGTTCCCAAACTATGATGGTTCTTTAATAATAAAAAAAATAATAATACTAATAATGAAATAAACTGCCACACAGTGATGATCTGCAGAATACAAACATGTGAAGATGTTCCCAAACTATGATGGTTCTTTAATAATAAAAATAATAATAATACAAATAATGAAATAAACTGCCACACAGTGATGATCTGCAGAATACAAAACATGTGAAGATGTTCCCAAACTATGATGGTTCTTTAATAATAAAAATAATAATAATACAAATAATGAAATAAACTGCCACACAGTGATGATCTGCTGAAAACAAAACATGTGAAGTTGTTCCCAAACTATGATGGTTCTTTAATAATAAAAATAATAATAATACAAATAATGAAATAAACTGCCACACAGTGATGATCTGCTGAAAACAAAACATGTGAAGATGTTCCCAAACTATGATGGTTCTTTAATAATAAAAATAATAATAATACAAATAATGAAATAAACTGCCACACAGTGATGATCTGCTGAAAACAAAACATGTGAAGTTGTTCCCAAACTATGATGGTTCTTTAATAATAAAAATAATAATAATACTAATAATGAAATAAATTGCCACACAGTGATGATCTGCAGAATACAAGACAAAAACATAAACATGCATGTAGACCCCCACTCACTTGTACTGAGTACAATACCATGGCCATTATTGTGAATGATGCTCATGTCTTGTGTGTTGTTGTTTAGTTGTGTTCGACTCTCCGTGACCCTATGGACCCAGACACATCTGTCAGCCACTGCCCCTCTGAGCTTCATCAAGCCCATGTTTATTGCTTCATTGACCTCATTTATCCATCTCCACCTCATGTGCCTTCAATCTTTCCCAGCATCAGAGACTTCTCTAGGGAATCCTGTCTTCTCATGATAAGGCCAAAATATTTCAGCTTCGGCCTCATGATCAAACCTTCCAATGAACAGTTTGGATTTATTTCCCGTACTATGGCCTGATTAGAGTCCAAGATACTGCAAACAGTTTTCTCCATCACCACGATTCAAAGACATTGATTCGATATGGCTCAGCCTTCTTTATGGAAACTTAAGTATCCATTTAAATAACCTTAAATCGCCTTTATATCTTGTAACTTTTATATGCAATTATTCTTTACTGCAGACTTTCATTTTAATTTTCTTCCTTGCTGCTGTCTATGAGCCCGATTCATTTGGAGCAATCGTAAGTTACTGGAGCCCGTAAGTGAGACCGTAAGTTAATTTGCTATTCAATTGGCGGGCTCCGAACGGGGTACAGGTTAAGGGCTTGAAATCCTTGCGGTTGTTAAACCCGGAACTTACAGCCTCCTTTTTCATCCGCAAGAGTTACGATCGCTAAAATCGCAAATCGCTATTCAATTGCTACAATTCCCCAAGCCCGCAACTGTTTTCACGCCCGTAAATGGCAAATGTACGAGAAAATCCTACGAGTACTAGAGAGTACCCGCAAGGGGGTTTAACCCTCTGTCCGTAGCACTGTAAATGCAAATAAATAATCAATACTGCGCTGTAAACAAAGGGGAAAGCGATGACGGACATTAGGATTAATTGCACAACAGTCTCAAGCTCGCAAATCGGCAATAAATAAATAATTTTGGGGTTATATCGGGAATCAATGAGTTACTACATATCAGGCCACCCACATGAACTAGAACAGTATTGGCTGTCATTTTTATTATTTTGTATTTTGAGGGTTTTTGAGTCCCATCACATATCAGACCCCCGAACCAAATTGATTGATGTGTAACCTCCATGTTTTACTGACATCATGATGACCGTCTCATTTTCTATTGGCTGTTTCGAAATGGGTGGTTACGCATGAGTGCATGGTAACTTGCGGGCTTGTTCAATTGAATAACACCAGAATTGGAGACGAACGGGAGCACGCTGATATACGGCCTGTATCCCGCGAGATGCAGGCTTGCAATTGAATCGGGCACTATGACTTTCTCTGGAGGGTGTTTCCTTGTAAACTAATGAACGTCCCTCTAGCCCTACTGAGAACACTGCCAAAAGTGTAATTGCTAAATTTCCAATGTGGAGACACTTCTGTGCATTCAGAGTGACCTCCGACCTCAGGAAGTTGATCTTCTAAAGTTATCATTGCAAATAAAAATAATTTATTGTATTTATTATTCTTTTTTTTTTTAATTCTAAAAATGTTGCTTATTTTCAAGTGTAGTTCTTCAAAAGACTACATCTTAAAAAGATGACCACAGTGATGATGCTTTAAAAAGAAAAACAAAGATCTGATGCCAGAAAAGAACAAAAGAGGCACATTTAGTCTGTCCATTGTATCTACCTTAAAGTTTGACTTAATAATGTCTTGGATTTGACTTATGGTTAAGCATGTATATAGCGTAGTGAGGGGAGCAGTTGAAGCATTGAAAGACGCGGGACTTAGAGGAAATGAGCGATCGGAACTTAGAACAAA
This sequence comes from Discoglossus pictus, assembly GCA_027410445.1. NCBI lineage: Eukaryota > Metazoa > Chordata > Amphibia > Anura > Alytidae > Discoglossus > Discoglossus pictus. The sequence continues at coordinate 671,196 of CM050169.1, forward strand.
TAAATACAAGGTTGGAAAAATATGAAGTTAACGGCTAAACCGCGCAAATCGAAAAACCCGAAAAAAAAAATACAACAAGAAATACAAAAACAAACATCGCACACAGCACGGGGGGGGGGGGGGGGGGGGACAGCCAGGACGTCCGGGAGTGAGGTTGCACGCGAATTTAAGCATTTTTACACGTTAATTTATGACTACATTAATGCTTCGCATTTTCTAATACATTAATTAATTCAGAATTATTAACGTACATTAATTTAATAAGTATTAATTAGTAATGGAAAATAAAAACATTTTACACTGCAGTTATATATATCGCGCCGAAGGTGCTCAGAGGAGCAAGAGTACACGAGAGAAGAGGCTCGCAATGAGCGCCAAGGGCATTGAATGTGCTGCACTGTTGCGCAATGAGGCTCTGCCACAATGCTAAGCGCTCCAAGAAGAAGCTCCGACCTAAATATCAGGAGAATCTAGCTATTTCAATGTAAGTTTTCTCACCAAAGATTTTTGAAACAAATTACAATACATTGAAAAGCTGATTTTATAGATCGTTACTACTGGGCCATCACACTCTCGGTCCTGGGAATGGTATTAATTTGTGGCGTAACGCACTGGACCAGTAGCTGTGAAAGAGGAACTAAGGTTTATGAACTTGGAAATTTTCAGATCTCTCAGGAGATGAACCCACATCCGTATGTGGAAGTGCAATGGTTTTATTTGGGTAATATGAAAAGAAGGTTATCTAAACATACAACTAGAATGAAAGCTTATTCTTCTCCTGGGACCATCTTTGACCCCAAGTAGATCTTGTTGGGAAATACAACAGCATGTACTGTATGTTTAGTTGTTTAAGCCTGGCAATGCTGTTTGCCACCCAATGTGCGCACCTTCGGCGATCATTGCGATCCCCGTGCTGAGCGCCTTTGGAGCACATTGCTCTCTCCCTCCATCTCCCTCCCGTGTCTCCTACCCCCCTCTCCCTCCCCTGTGCCTCTCTCCCTGTCTTCTTCCTCCCTTGTGTCTCATTTCCCCCTCCTCTCCCTCCCTTGTGTCTTGTTTCCCCCTCCTCTCCCTCCCTTGTGTCTCATTCCCCCTCCTCTCTCTCCCTTGTGTCTCATTTTTCCCCTCCTCTCCCTCCCTTGTGTCCCCTTTTCCCCCTCCTCTCCCTCCCTTGTGTCTACTTTCCCCCCTCCCCTGTGTCTCTTCCCCCCTCTCCCTCCCCTGTGTCTCTCCCTCCGTCTCGCTCCCGTGTCTCCTACCCCCATCTCCCTCCCCTGTGTACCTACCCCCTCTCCCTCCCCTGTGTCTCTAACCCCCTCTCCATCCCCTGTTTGTCTTTCCCCCCTCTCCCTCCCTGAACTTTCCCCCACTCTACTCCCTCCCCTGTGTCTCTTTGCCCTGCTCTCCCTCTCCTGTGTCTATTCCTCCCTCCACTGTGTCTCTTCCTCCGCTCTCCATCCCTTGTGTGAGAGAAGGCGGAAGAGCAGAGATGGTGAGAGACATGTGGGAAAGCTAGGCGAGATATGTGGAGTGAAAGGTGTGACAGAGGGAGGTAGAGCAGAGGTGGTGAGAGACATGTGTGAGAGAGGAGAGCTGGTGAGACATGTGGAGAGGAAGGTGTGACAGAGGGAGGAAGAGCAGAGGTGGTGAGAGACATGTGGAGAGGAAGGTGTGACAGAGGGAGGGAGAGCAGAGGTGGTGAGAGACATGTGGGAGAGAGAGGAGAGCTGGTGAGACATGTGGAGAGGAAGGTGTGACAGAGAGAGGAAGAGCAGAGGTGGTGAGAGACATGTGGGAGAGAGAGGAGAGCTGGTGAGACATGTGGAGAGGAAGGTGTGACAGAGGGAGGGAGAGCAGAGGTGGTGAGAGACATGTGAAAGAGAGAGGAGAGCTGGTGAGACATGTGGAGAGGAAGGTGTGACAGAGGGAGGGAGAGCAGAGGTGGTGAGAGACATGTGGGAGAGAGAGGAGAGCTGGTGAGACATGTGGAGAGGAAGGTGTGAGAGAGGGAGGAAGAGCAGAGGTGGTGAGAGACATGTGAGAGAGAGAGGAGAGCTGGTGAGACATGTGGAGAGGAAGATGTGACAGAGGGAGGAAGAGCAGAGGTGGTGAGAGACATGTGAGAGAGAGAGGAGAGCTGGTGAGACATGTGGAGAGGAAGGTGTGACAGAGAGAGGGAGAGCAGAGGTGGTGAGAGACATGTGAGAGAGAGAGGAGAGCTGGTGAGACGTGGAGAGGAAGGTGTGACAGAGAGAGGAAGAGCAGAGGTGGAGAGAGACATGTGAGAGAGAGGAGAGCTGGTGAGACATGTGGAGAGGAAGATGTGACAGAGGGAGGAGGAGCAGAGGTGGTGAGAGACATGTGAGAGAGAGAGGAGAGCTGGTGAGACATGTGGAGAGGAAGATGTGACAGAGGGAGGAGGAGCAGAGGTGGTGAGAGACATGTGGGAGAGAGGAGAGCTGGTGAGACATGTGGAGAGGAAGATGTGACAGAGGGAGGAAGAGCAGAGGTGATGAGAGACATGTGAGAGAGAGAGGAGAGCTGGTGAGACATGTGGAGAGGAAGGTGTGACAGAGGGAGGAAGAGCAGAGGTGGTGAGAGACATGTGAGAGAGAGAGGAGAGCTGGTGAGACATGTGGAGAGGAAGGTGTGACAGAGGGAGGGAGAGCAGAGGTGGTGAGAGACATGTGAGAGAGGAGAGCTGGTGAGACATGTGGAGAGGAAGGTGTGACAGAGGGAGGAGGAGCAGAGGTGGTGAGAGACATGTGAGAGAGAGAGGAGAGCTGGTGAGACATGTGGAGAGGAAGGTGTGACAGAGGGAGGAAGAGCAGAGGTGGTGAGAGACATGTGAGAGAGAGGAGAGCTGGTGAGACATGTGGAGAGGAAGGTGTGACAGAGGGAGGGAGAGCAGAGGTGGTGAGAGACATGGGAGAGAGAGGAGAGCTGGTGAGACATGTGGAGAGGAAGGTGTGACAGAGGGAGGAAGAGCAGAGGTGGTGAGAGACATGTGAGAGAGAGGAGAGCTGGTGAGACATGTGGAGAGGAAGGTGTGACAGAGGGAGGAGAGGAGAGCTGGTGAGACATGTGGAGAGAGAGGAGAGCTGGTGAGACATGTGGAGAGGAAGGTGTGACAGAGGGAGGGAGAGCAGAGGTGGTGAGAGACATGTGAGAGAGAGAGGAGAGCTGGTGAGACATGTGGAGAGGAAGGTGTGACAGAGGGAGGAAGAGCAGAGGTGGTGAGAGACATGTGAGAGAGAGGAGAGCTGGTGAGACATGTGGAGAGGAAGGTGTGACAGAGGGAGGAAGAGCAGAGGTGGTGAGAGACATGTGAGAGAGAGGAGAGCTGGTGAGACATGTGGAGAGGAAGGTGTGACAGAGGGAGGAGAGCAGAGGTGGTGAGAGACATGTGAGAGAGAGGAGAGCTGGTGAGACATGTGGAGAGGAAGGTGTGACAGAGGGAGGAAGAGCAGAGGTGGTGAGAGACATGTGAGAGAGAGGAGAGCTGGTGAGACATGTGGAGAGGAAGGTGTGACAGAGGGAGGGAGAGCAGAGGTGGTGAGAGACATGTGAGAGAGAGGAGAGCTGGTGAGACATGTGGAGAGGAAGGTGTGACAGAGGGAGGGAGAGCAGAGGTGGTGAGAGAGTGAGAAGAGGAAGGTGTGACAGAGGGAGGGAGAGCAGAGGTGGTGAGAGACATGTGGGAGAGAGGAGAGCTGGTGAGACATGTGGAGAGGAAGGTGTGACAGAGGGAGGAAGAGCAGAGGTGGTGAGAGACATGTGAGAGAGAGAGGAGAGCTGGTGAGACATGTGGAGAGGAAGGTGTGACAGAGGGAGGAAGAGCAGAGGTGGTGTGAGAGACATGTGAGAGAGAGGAGAGCTGGTGAGACATGTGGAGAGGAAGGTGTGACAGAGGGAGGGAGAGCAGAGGTGGTGAGAGACATGTGAGAGAGAGGAGAGCTGGTGAGACATGTGGAGAGGAAGGTGTGACAGAGGGAGGAAGAGCAGAGGTGGTGAGAGACATGTGAGAGAGAGGAGAGCTGGTGAGACATGTGGAGAGGAAGATGTGACAGAGGGAGGAGAGCAGAGGTGGTGAGAGACATGTGAGAGAGAGAGGAGAGCTGGTGAGACATGTGGAGAGGAAGGTGTGACAGAGGGAGGGAGAGCAGAGGTGGTGAGAGACATGTGGAGAGAGAGGAGAGCTGGTGAGACATGTGGAGAGGAAGGTGTGACAGAGGGAGGAAGAGCAGAGGTGGTGAGAGACATGTGAGAGAGAGAGGAGAGCTGGTGAGACATGTGGAGAGGAAGGTGTGACAGAGGGAGGGAGAGCAGAGGTGGTGAGAGACATGTGAGAGAGAGGAGAGCTGGTGAGACATGTGGAGAGGAAGGTGTGACAGAGGGAGGGAGAGCAGAGGTGGTGAGAGACATGTGAGAGAGAGAGGAGAGCTGGTGAGACATGTGGAGAGGAAGGTGTGACAGAGGGAGGAAGAGCAGAGGTGGTGAGAGACATGTGAGAGAGAGAGGAGAGCTGGTGAGACATGTGGAGAGGAAGATGTGACAGAGGGAGGAAGAGCAGAGGTGGTGAGAGACATGTGAGAGAGAGGAGAGCTGGTGAGACATGTGGAGAGGAAGGTGTGACAGAGGGAGGAAGAGCAGAGGTGGTGAGAGACATGTGGAGGGAGGGAGAGCTGGTGAGACATGTGGAGAGGAAGGTGTGACAGAGGGAGGGAGAGCAGAGGTGGTGAGACATGTGAGAGAGAGAGGAGAGCTGGTGAGACATGTGGAGAGGAAGGTGTGACAGAGGGAGGGAGAGCAGAGGTGGTGAGAGACATGTGAGAGAGAGAGGAGAGCTGGTGAGACATGTGGAGAGGAAGGTGTGACAGAGGGAGGAAGAGCAGAGGTGGTGAGAGACATGTGAGAGAGAGAGGAGAGCTGGTGAGACATGTGGAGAGGAAGGTGTGACAGAGGGAGGAAGAGCAGAGGTGGTGAGAGACATGTGAGAGAGAGAGGAGAGCTGGTGAGACATGTGGAGAGGAAGGTGTGACAGAGGGAGGAGAGCAGAGGTGGTGAGAGACATGTGGGAGAGAGAGGAGAGCTGGTGAGACATGTGGAGAGGAAGGTGTGACAGAGGGAGGGAGAGCAGAGGTGGTGAGAGACATGTGGGAGAGGAGAGCTGGTGAGACATGTGGAGAGGAAGGTGTGACAGAGGGAGGGAGAGCAGAGGTGGTGAGAGACATGTGGAGAGAGAGAGGAGAGCTGGTGAGACATGTGGAGAGGAAGGTGTGACAGAGGGAGGGAGAGCAGAGGTGGTGAGAGACATGTGAGAGAGAGGAGAGCTGGTGAGACATGTGGAGAGGAAGGTGTGACAGAGGGAGGAGGAGCAGAGGTGGTGAGAGACATGTGGGAGAGAGAGGAGAGCTGGTGAGACATGTGGAGAGGAAGATGTGACAGAGGGAGGAAGAGCAGAGGTGGTGAGAGACATGTGAGAGAGAGAGGAGAGCTGGTGAGACATGTGGAGAGGAAGGTGTGACAGAGGGAGGGAGAGCAGAGGTGGTGAGAGACATGTGGAGAGAGAGGAGAGCTGGTGAGACATGTGGAGAGGAAGGTGTGACAGAGGGAGGAGGAGCAGAGGTGGTGAGAGACATGTGGGAGAGAGAGGAGAGCTGGTGAGACATGTGGAGAGGAAGATGTGACAGAGGGAGGAAGAGCAGAGGTGGTGAGAGACATGTGGAGAGGAAGGTGTGACAGAGGGAGGAAGAGCAGAGGTGGTGAGAGACATGTGGGAGAGAGAGGAGAGCTGGTGAGACATGTGGAGAGGAAGGTGTGACAGAGGGAGGAGAGCAGAGGTGGTGAGAGACATGTGAGAGAGAGAGGAGAGCTGGTGAGACATGTGGAGAGGAAGGTGTGACAGAGGGAGGAGAGCAGAGGTGGTGAGAGACATGTGAGAGAGAGGAGAGCTGGTGAGACATGTGGAGAGGAAGGTGTGACAGAGGGAGGAGGAGCAGAGGTGGTGAGAGACATGTGAGAGAGAGAGAGGAGAGCTGGTGAGACATGTGGAGAGGAAGGTGTGACAGAGGGAGGAGAGCAGAGGTGGTGAGAGACATGTGAGAGAGAGAGGAGAGCTGGTGAGACATGTGGAGAGGAAGGTTGTGACAGAGGGAGGAGGAGAGCAGAGGTGGTGAGAGACATGTGGAGAGAGAGGAGAGCTGGTGAGACATGTGGAGAGGAAGGTGTGACAGAGGGAGGAAGAGCAGAGGTGGTGAGAGACATGTGAGAGAGAGGAGAGCTGGTGAGACATGTGGAGAGGAAGGTGTGACAGAGGAGGGAGAGCAGAGGTGGTGAGAGACATGTGGAGAGAGAGGAGAGCTGGTGAGACATGTGGAGAGGAAGGTGTGACAGAGGGAGGAAGAGCAGAGGTGGTGAGAGACATGTGAGAGAGAGAGGAGAGCTGGTGAGACATGTGGAGAGGAAGGTGTGACAGAGGGAGGGAGAGCAGAGGGTGGTGAGAACATGCTGGAGAGAGAGGAGAGCTGGTGAGACATGTGGAGAGGAAGGTGTGACAGAGGGAGGGAGAGCAGAGGTGGTGAGAGACATGAGAGAGAGAGGAGAGCTGGTGAGACATGTGGAGAGGAAGGTGTGACAGAGAGAGGAAGAGCAGAGGTGGTGAGAGACATGTGAGAGAGAGAGGAGAGCTGGTGAGACATGTGGAGAGGAAGGTGTGACAAGAGGGAGGAGAGCAGAGGTGGTGAGAGACATGTGGAGAGAGAGGGAGAGCTGGTGAGACATGTGGAGAGGAAGGTGTGACAGAGGGAGGAAGAGCAGAGGTGGTGAGAGACATGTGAGAGAGAGAGGAGAGCTGGTGAGACACGTGGAGAGGAAGGTGTGACAGAGGAGGAAGAGCAGAGGTGGTGAGAGACATGTGTGAGAGAGAGGAGAGCTGGTGAGACATGTGGAGAGGAAGGTGTGACAGAGGGAGGGAGAGCAGAGGTGGTGAGAGACATGTGAGAGAGAGGAGAGCTGGTGAGACATGTGGAGAGGAAGATGTGACAGAGGGAGGGAGAGCAGAGGTGGTGAGAGACATGCGGGAGAGAGAGGAGAGCTGGCGAGACATGTGGAGAGGAAGGTGTGACAGAGGGAGGGAGAGCAGAGGTGGTGAGAGACATGAGAGAGAGAGGAGAGCTGGTGAGACATGTGGAGAGGAAGGTGTGACAGAGGGAGGAAGAGCAGAGGTGGTGAGAGACATGTGGAGAGAGAGGAGAGCTGGTGAGACATGTGGAGAGGAAGGTGTGACAGAGGGAGGAAGAGCAGAGGTGGTGAGAGACATGTGAGAGAGAGGAGAGCTGGTGAGACATGTGGAGAGGAAGGTGTGACAGAGGGAGGAGGAGCAGAGGTGGTGAGAGACATGTGAGAGAGAGAGGAGAGCTGGTGAGACACGTGGAGAGGAAGGTGTGACAGAGGGAGGAAGAGCAGAGGTGGTGAGAGACATGGGAGAGAGAGGAGAGCTGGTGAGACATGTGGAGAGGAAGGTGTGACAGAGGGAGGAAGAGCAGAGGTGGTGAGAGACATGGGAGAGAGAGGAGAGCTGGTGAGACATGTGGAGAGGAAGATGTGACAGAGGGAGGAAGAGCAGAGGTGGTGAGAGACATGTGAGAGAGAGAGGAGAGCTGGTGAGACATGTGGAGAGGAAGGTGTGACAGAGGGAGGAAGAGCAGAGGTGGTGAGAGACATGGGAGAGAGAGGAGAGCTGGTGAGACATGTGGAGAGGAAGGTGTGACAGAGGGAGGGAGAGCAGAGGTGGTGAGAGACATGTGGGAGAGAGAGGAGAGCTGGTGAGACATGTGGAGAGGAAGATGTGACAGAGGGAGGAAGAGCAGAGGTGGTGAGAGACATGTGGGAGAGAAGAGAGCTGGTGAGACATGTGGAGAGGAAGGTGTGACAGAGGGAGGAGGAGCAGAGGTGGTGAGAGACATGTGAGAGAGAGAGGAGAGCTGGTGAGACATGTGGAGAGGAAGGTGTGACAGAGGGAGGAGGAGCAGAGGTGGTGAGAGACATGTGAGAGAGGAGAGCTGGTGAGACATGTGGAGAGGAAGGTGTGACAGAGGGAGGAAGAGCAGAGGTGGTGAGAGACATGTAGGAGAGAGAGGAGAGCTGGTGAGACATGTGGAGAGGAAGGTGTGACAGAGAGAGGAAGAGCAGAGGTGGTGAGAGACATGTGAGAGAGAGGAGAGCTGGTGAGACATGTGGAGAGGAAGGTGTGACAGAGGGAGGGAGAGCAGAGGTGGTGAGAGACATGTGGGAGAGAGAGAGGAGAGCTGGTGAGACATGTGGAGAGGAAGGTGTGACAGAGGGAGGAAGAGCAGAGGTGGTGAGAGACATGTGAGAGAGAGAGGAGAGCTGGTGAGACATGTGGAGAGGAAGGTGTGACAGAGGGAGGAAGAGCAGAGGTGGTGAGAGACATGTGAGAGAGAGAGGAGAGCTGGTGAGACATGTGGAGAGGAAGGTGTGACAGAGGGAGGGAGAGCAGAGGTGGTGAGAGACATGTGGGAGAGAGAGGAGAGCTGGTGAGACATGTGGAGAGGAAGGTGTGACAGAGAGAGGAAGAGCAGAGGTGGTGAGAGACATGTGAGAGAGAGAGGAGAGCTGGTGAGACATGTGGAGAGGAAGGTGTGACAGAGGGAGGGAGAGCAGAGGTGGTGAGAGACATGTGAGAGAGAGAGGAGAGCTGGTGAGACATGTGGAGAGGAAGGTGTGACAGAGGGAGGGAGAGCAGAGGTGGTGAGAGACATGGGAGAGAGAGGAGAGCTGGTGAGACATGTGGAGAGGAAGGTGTGACAGAGGGAGGAGGAGCAGAGGTGGTGAGAGACATGTGGGAGAGAGAGGAGAGCTGGTGAGACATGTGGAGAGGAAGATGTGACAGAGGGAGGAAGAGCAGAGGTGGTGAGAGACATGTGAGAGAGAGAGGAGAGCTGGTGAGACATGTGGAGAGGAAGGTGTGACAGAGGGAGGAGGAGCAGAGGTGGTGAGAGACATGTGAGAGAGAGAGGAGAGCTGGTGAGACATGTGGAGAGGAAGGTGTGACAGAGGGAGGGAGAGCAGAGGTGGTGAGAGACATGTGGGAGAGAGAGGAGAGCTGGTGAGACATGTGGAGAGGAAGGTGTGACAGAGGGAGGAAGAGCAGAGGTGGTGAGAGACATGTGAGAGAGAGAGGAGAGCTGGTGAGACATGTGGAGAGGAAGGTGTGACAGAGGGAGGAGGAGCAGAGGTGGTGAGAGACATGTGAGAGAGAGAGGAGAGCTGGTGAGACATGTGGAGAGGAAGGTGTGACAGAGGGAGGAAGAGCAGAGGTGGTGAGAGACATGTGGGAGAGAGGAGAGCTGGTGAGACATGTAGAGAGGAAGGTGTGACAGAGGGAGGAAGAGCAGAGGTGGTGAGAGACATGTGAGAGAGAGGAGAGCTGGTGAGACATGTAGAGAGGAAGGTGTGAGAGAGGGAGGAGGAGCAGAGGTGGTGAGAGACATGTGAGAGAGAGGAGAGCTGGTGAGACATGTGGAGAGGAAGGTGTGACAGAGGGAGGGAGAGCAGAGGTGGTGAGAGACATGTGGGAGAGAGGAGAGCTGGTGAGACATGTGGAGAGGAAGGTGTGACAGAGGGAGGAAGAGCAGAGGTGGTGAGAGACATGTGGGAGAGAGGAGAGCTGGTGAGACATGTAGAGAGGAAGGTGTGACAGAGGGAGGGAGAGCAGAGGTGGTGAGAGACATGTGGGAGAGAGGAGAGCTGGTGAGACATGTGGAGAGGAAGGTGTGACAGAGGGAGGAAGAGCAGAGGTGGTGAGAGACATGTGGGAGAGAGGAGAGCTGGTGAGACATGTAGAGAGGAAGGTGTGACAGAGGGAGGAAGAGCAGAGGTGGTGAGAGACATGTGAGAGAGAGGAGAGCTGGTGAGACATGTGGAGAGGAAGATGTGACAGAGGGAGGGAGAGGGAGGGAGAGCAGAGGTGGTGAGAGACATGTGAGAGAGAGGAGAGCTGGTGAGACATGTAGAGAGGAAGATGTGACAGAGGGAGGAGGAGCAGAGGTGGTGAGAGACATGTGAGAGAGAGGAGAGCTGGTGAGACATGTAGAGAGGAAGGTGTGACAGAGGGAGGAAGAGCAGAGGTGGTGAGAGACATGTGAGAGAGAGGAGAGCTGGTGAGACATGTAGAGAGGAAGATGTGACAGAGGGAGGAGGAGCAGAGGTGGTGAGAGACATGTGAGAGAGAGGAGAGCTGGTGAGACATGTGGAGAGGAAGGTGTGACAGAGGGAGGGAGAGCAGAGGTGGTGAGAGACATGTGAGAGAGAGAGGAGAGCTGGTGAGACATGTGGAGAGGAAGATGTGACAGAGGGAGGAAGAGCAGAGGTGGTGAGAGACATGTGAGAGAGAGAGGAGAGCTGGTGCGAGCTGTCTAAACCATTCTTCCTTAACTCTGTCCCTTTCCCATCTTCCCTTCCTCCCTTCTTCTCATCACTCCTTCCCTCAATCTTTTCTTGCTGTATGTTGCTGGCAGGTGATCATAGTCTGTGCAGCCTTCCCCTGCCGGTGCATCATTAGGCTGGGGCAGGATATCCTGTGTGACACATGACGCGTCGGCAGGGGAAGGCTGCACAGACTATGATCACCTGCCAGCAACATACAGCAAGAGAAAGGGAAATGAGAAGATATGAGGAAGGGGGGGAGGGGGAGATGAGGAGAAGTGGGAGATGGGGTAGCAGGAGACGAGGAGAAGGGGGTAATGGGGGATGGGGTAGGGGGCGAGAAGGAGAATGGTGGGGAGATGGGGAAGGGGAGATGGGGTAGCAGGAGACGAGGAGAAGGGGGTAATGGGGGATGGGGTAGGGGGCGAGAAGGAGATGGGGAAGAGGAGATGAGGAGAAGGGGGAGATAAAGGAAAAGGAAGGAAATGAGAGATGAGGACATGGGAAAGGGGAGATAATGAGAAGGGGGGAAATAGGGAAGGGGAGATGTGGAGAAGGGTGAGATAAGGAGAAAGCGGGGAAACAGGAGATGAGAAAGGGGAGATGAGGAGAAGAGAAGATATGAGGAAGGGAGTAGGGGGACATAAGGAGAAGGGGTGATGGGAGATGAGGAGAAGCGGAGATGTGGTAGGGGGAGATAAGGAGAATGGTGGGGAGATGGGGAAGGGGGAGATAAAGGAAAAGGAAGGAAATGAGAAATGAGATGGGAAAGGGAGATAATGAGAAGGGGAGAAATGGGAGATGGGGAGATGAGGAGAAAGGGGGGAAACGGGAGATGAGGAGATGAGAATGGAGAGAGGGGAAACCGTGTGCCAAAAGTCCCTGGGGAGCTTAAATGCATTGTATCGATATAGCTCTGGAGGGGGGCCCAGGGGGTCAAAACATTTTTGGCCCTCATCCCGGGCGTGCCACTTATTGGCATGGACTAAGTCATTTTCAATTGCACTCCTGTGCTTTGCTTTTTAAAATTTTAAAGGGGAAGGGAAGACAATTAAAAAGGAATGACATTATACAACACTCTTAAGCACACACGGAGACAAGAGAGAATGTCAGTGACTGTATATTGGGATCATATCAACACCATGGCGCTATTAAATTGTCCAAATTGTAGTCACTGTAGCCTCTAATGTATCACGCAAAAGTTACTGCTATTAAATTGGCGTCTTTTAGCTACCCTCAAATGATTTGCGGGTTACAGGCTAAAAATCCCTACGGGCTGTTAAAATCGGACCTCTGACCCAGCTAAGCCATTGATCTGTCAAGCCCGCAATCGCTAAAATCACAAATCCCTATTAAATTGCTACAATCAATTCCTTAAGCCCGCAATTGTTTTCACACCCGAAAATGGCGAATGTAGCCAAAAATCCTACATTTCTGGATTGCGAGTCTGATCGCAAATCGGACTTCTAAACACTAATTGATTGTGATGACGGTCTCAATTACTATTGGCTGTTTCTAAATCAGTAGTTACGTCCTTGCTTAATTGATCATGATCATGCCTTGAAATGCTACTTACGGGTGCATGGTTTAAGGTTTAGGCTTTCGACTAGTTAGCTGCGGGCTTGATCAATTGAATCGCTCTGTAACTGCAGACTTGCAGGGGCTATATGAAGGCATCTGCGGGCATGGAATTTAATAGGGGCCCATATGTCGTTTGCACAAGGGCAGAGGAAATGAGAGCTACAGAGAGATTAAAACCTTGTTTACTCAATGGCAGACAAATATGTACTATGCTGTGTAAGTGTCAGCAATGTGTGTAGTGTAAATAGGCTGCGTGCGCAAGACAATTCCGTTAGGGTAGCTGTATACTTCCGCATTGTGTAAGTTAGTGTTGTAAAATGGCGTCTAATGTGTGTTACACGTCTGTGGCTGATTTGGCGTCCTTGTTCTTGGATCGCGTCCGTCTTTTTTCGGAAAATCCGTTGGTGTTTGGTGGTGTTTTGCGTCTTTAGAGTCCTGTAGCCTCGTTTTCTTTTTTTTTTTGGTGGCCATTTTTTCTCTTGCTTAGGGGATTTTCGGGTGTCTAAACTCTTGGATTTCGAGTGAAATTGAGGTCCTCGGTGCCCCCCTTGCTGTTGGTAAGCTTTTTATGTATTTATTGTGTGTATTTATTGTGTTTTTGATGTTTTCATGTGCGCTGGTTTCGGGCGCTAAGGTCATATTTTTCCGAGGTCGTAATGTTTTTTTTTCTAAGTTCTGCATGTCGTATAATTTTTTCGTAAGTCCGTAAATTTTGCGTAGTCCGCAGTTGCTGGCAAGGAGCGCCTTTGGCGCTCCATGCCAGCAACTGCGGCCCTCGCTTCGCTTAGCAACGACCCGCCTGCTCACAACTATATATGTGATATTGTACACACTTAGAACCCAATCCAAGTAAAAATAAATGTTAATAATTTTGGAACTAGGCAAAGTTAGTAGACACATGTATAATTTATACATATGATTTGCCTCTGTTTCCAATGTCCTAAATAAAATGCATTTTTGGTTTTGTTGGGCCGTCTATAAGCTATATTTGACTTCTCTATATAGCTGTACGTTTTCTTTTCGTTCAGGCTCAGAATATATTTCTCATAAATCCAAACTCGAACCTATACACCTTTAACCTGTTGTGAAGTAAGAAACCTCTGATGTCAGTTGGGGACACTTGGGACATAAACAAGTTCAGACATTGGACCTCATTTGTATAACCACATTGTCCAGTTGTGCTCTCTACCATAACATCCCATGGAAAAGTCCCAAGCACAGTTACACAGCATTTTATTTACTAAATATATATATACTAGCGAATTGCCCGTCAAAAAATGACGGCAATGAAATTGTAAGGTAGCTAATGCTGTTTGGTGTATAATAATGACATATATAATACATTAATAAATGAATATAGTGTACCTATTTTGAAGCATTGTGTTGATGAGCTGTGAATGTGTTTTGATGTTGCTGCAGCATTAGTGGTGTGGAGCTGCTGTGTAAGCGTGCTGAATTTGTGCAGTGTAATAAAACCGCTAGTGTAGTTGTGTACTTTTGCATTGGCGTAAAATTACGGGTAATCTGTGGTATGCGTCTGTAGCGGAATATCCGTAGGTGTTTTGTTGTGTTTTGCGAGTTTCGTGTGGTGTTTTGCGTGTTTAGAGTGCTGTAGCCTCATTTTTGTTTTGTTCGTCGGCCATTTTTTCTCTCGCTTAGTGATTTTATTACTGTGTAAACTCTTTTATTTGGAGTGAAATGAAGGTCTAAGTTGCATTTTTGAGGTCCTGGGTGCTCCCTCTTGGTGTAGGTAACCTTTTTATGTATGTGCTGTGTGTATGTATTGTGATTTGAATTTTGTAATGTTCGCGAGTTGCGTCCGAGTGTTGCGAGGTCGTAATGTGTCTTAACGTGTGTCGTATGTTGTTTGCGTTGCTAGTAAAAGTTTGCGAGGGTCGCAGTTGGTGTGTCGTGTTGTTTGCGTTGCGACGTAAAGTTTGCGAGGGTCGCAGTTGCTGGCAAGGAGCGCCTTTGGCGCTCCATGCCAGCAACTGAGGCCCTCGCCCGCAGCGCTACGCGAGCCCGCAAGCGTTAGCAACAACTCGCAGGCTCACAACTATATATGTGATCACCACCACAGTACAATACTGACACAGATCATCCATCCACATCCATGGGAAGGTATGGCATCTACACAGAACCTTGGTACAAAGGAAATGGGGTGGGATATTGATGCGTGCGACATAGGTGTATCGCTAGATGGCACATGCCAGGCACTGCATCGTCCCAGGGAGCATGTAAGGAACATGCTAGTAGAGGCACAGGGACATGGGAATTTAGGGACAAATCATGACAGGAGGATTGCACTAAAGTGGTCAAGCTCTTCAGGAAGGTCAATAATCACACAATGAGGCTGCAGAGAGGCACATGGAGCAACAGCAAACTCCATCCAGGCCAATCTTGGGTACACCCATCCTGTAAGTTCCCATGCCATTGCTGTAGGACATGTCGCAAGATATATATCAATAATATTTATGTGAAATTATATCAAGTGTTTTTGTATTAATTAATCACATATTATAATTGTCCCACTACGAGACGTTGTCACGCTTTGCGTGGTGCGTACGACTTAGGCCAAAGGCGCTCATCGCCTGCTAGCCTTGCATAGCAAGGTGAGCTGTTAAGGCAATTAAACTCGCAACACAAAGGCAATGAGCACCAAAGGCACCAAACACTTAGTACACGCACATTGGCATTAGCCTACAAGCTTGACAAACGTGGGACTTTGAGAAAAAATACGAGATAGCAAAATTACGAGGTTAACGGCCGAACCGCGAAAATCCAAAAAACACAAAAAATTAAAATAAAATAAAAATAAATACAATAAAAACATCACCCACAGCACGGGGGAACAGCCAGGACGTCTGGGAGTGAGGTGGAACGAGAATTTAAGGCAATTTCGACTACTTTCACCACAGAAAATCGACTAAGCGAGAAAAACAATGGCTGCCCCAAAAAATTAAAACAAGGCTACACGACCCCGGACCACGTAAAACACTGCCAAAACGCGTATCGCTTTCACACAGGAATGAACGAACTACAAAATACACTATTACAAATGACGGCAAATGCTTGCGACTCGCGTAACACATTAATAACATTGCCAATACCTACAATAGCGCTTTATGAGACGCAGGAGTTTGGAAAAATACAACATAGCAAAAATACGAGGTTAACGGCCGAACCATGAACATCAAAAAAATACAAAAAACACAAATAAAACACAAATAAATACAAAAAAAATATCATTCACAGCACAGGGGAACAGCCAGGACGTCTGGGAGTGAGGTGGAAAAATTGCCTAAGCGAGAGAAAAAATGGCAGCTGAAAAAAATTAAATACATGACCCCAGACCGCGCAAAACACTGCCAAATGCGTAGCACTTTCACACAGGAACGAACAAAATTCAAAATACACTATTACAAATTACGGAAAATGCTTGCGAGCAGCATAACACATTAATACTGCATTTATCTAAATCAATAATAACAACAACCATGTATTCTAAAACGGGATATATATTTCATTAATAGCATGTGAGCTACATTTTTAGGAGGGGGTGTCCATCTGAAAAGCCACTGTGAATATATTTCCGTTAATTAATTTTGTAGCAATGCTTGCAGATGAAGAAGAGGCCTTCATGGACTTGAATTGTGCCTAAAATCAAAACATAAAAAAAATATTACAAAATACTAAGGCTTCCAAAAAAATAGGGACTGCACCATCTCTTCTCAGCGGCATTCCTCGGTAGCCATCAATTTGTGAAATGTTAAACATAACCCTACGTGTCCACAGAGAAGTGGATCATGGAACATGTATTGGGGTAGCCATCTGCTTGCAAATTATCACAATCACATAGGCCATGATCCTCTATTCTGTAGGCAAGCTAGATTAACAATTGGACCAATAGATTTTCACTGAGTGCTGTTGAGAAGGTTCAAAACTATGTGCAGCCCCTACATCCTCCTCCGCCTTGCCACAGGGCCCCAACTCTACATGCCCACACTAGGTAAGGTGGTTGAAGGGGAATGCATCACCCAGGAGGTGGAGGCATTGATGGAGGTGAGGAGTGGCCAGGCTGCAGGTATGTGGGGGAGGCCTCTGGGGTGGAGAAGGCAGTATTTGAAACCAGAGCTCGTTGGGTAGCTTCAATGTTCAATTGGATGAGTGTGGATGGAGCAGTCTGGCTGTGTAAAGCTGAAGTCATTCTCCTCCTCATATGCTAGGTCCTTTGATCCTCTCCTTGCCTCCTCCTGCAACAGTTCCTGTTGTGCAGAGGAATAGTCCTGGACATCCTGCTCCGATTAAGCCAACACTCCCGCCTCTGGCTCACTGGTGGACCCAGACCTCCTGCCAGCTGAAAATGAGAGAAGAATGGTATATGTGTTATTTATATTGAATGATCCTTTGGTTGCGTTGTGTTCCTATCTATCTGACATCTTGTTGTCTTGAACCTGGATGGTGTTTGTGATGTGACATGTTGATGTATCTGATATTCACCTGACAAGGAGGCTGGATCCTGTTGGGCCACCAGGCCTGGAGCTCCAGCGACTTCCTGATCACCCTCTCCCACTTGTTGTACTAGACAGTCACTTGGTGCTCTCTCCTCCTCTGACATCATCCTACTCACCTGGGCCCAGAAGTGATCAAAACAATGCTTAACCGTCTCCACATCCTTTTCTGCAAAGCCGACTGCTATAACTGAGGCTGCTACCTCCTTCCAAGCCTGAGTCCTGGGCCCGGGTCTAACTTCCCTCCCCCGTCCAAGGATAGTGGGGTGGTCACGGATGGCACTGAGGAGTACCATCATCTCCTTGTACCTGAAGTTCAGAGCCCTGTCCTCCCTCCTCTACCATGAGGCCTGCCCCTCCATTCCACTAACCCCCCCCCCCCCCCCCCTGCCCCAGTGATCAGGCCCTACCCCTCTGACCCTGTGTTATGTATGCTTATGATTATGACTACTGGCGAATCCCTCCCTCCCTATAACTCACCTCCCAACCCCCCCTCCCCAGAACTACCAGACCTAATCCTCCACCTTCACTCCCTCTCTTCCTCCCTCTCTACCCTCACCTCCACTCCCTCCCTCTTCTACCCTCCTCTCTTCCTCATCTTTACTCCCTCTCTCCACCATTAACTCCACTCCCTCGCTCTTCACCCTTACCTCCACTCCCCGGGGCCATTTCTCTCTTCTCTCTCTACTCCCCTCCTCTCTACACCCTCCATAATAATCTCAGAATTAATATAATGTTACATTATTATTATTATTACAGTTTTACAGGGCCCTGTCTTTGAGTTTATAATCTTACCTACATTGTCCCCTATTTAATTGTCCAAATTGCAATTACATGAACCCGTAATGGAGCCCGTAGATGTTATAGATATTTAATTACATTTTGCTACTATCATTCCAGGCTCAAAATCCCTGCGGTTGTAAAAGACGTACCTCCGTCCTATCTCCTCCATTGATGTTTCAAACCTGCAAATGTTACCAGCGCTAAAGGCGCAAAATCCATAGTCAATTAAAACAATTCAGCAAGCCCACAATTGGCTTCAAACACATAAATTGCAAATGTATCAAAAAATGATAGGACTCATAAGTGGGTTAAACACCTGTTCATAAATCTGAAAAAGCAAATAAACACACACTACTGTACTTAAAGGTACTGGGAAACAATGAAAGGTATTAGAATTAATATCACAACAGTCTGCACAACAGTTTTTTTTATGTTTTATTTCCGTGTTATATCGATCTTGGGAATCAAGGAGTTAATACATATCATGGAACCTGCATGGACTAGAACAGTTGCATTATTGATTTTTATTGATTTCTACATTTCTGGATGGCGAGTCCACTTGCAAACTAATTAATTGTAGTTTAAACTCCATGTTTTACTAATATCAAAATGACTGCCTCATTTACTATTGGCTCTGTCTCAAATTGTATCTTACGGGCTTGCTTAATTGATCATGATGATGCTCTGAAATGCTACATACATGTTCATGGTTTGCGTGTTAGGGCTTTGAGCCTGCACTTGTACCTGTGGGCTGGAGTCAATTAAATATATCTATAAATGTAACAAATTTCTAACCCTCAGACATACGGGCTATGAAGGTAATTATGGGCTTGAATCAATTGAATACTGTCTATGGGCTTGGAATGGAGTAGGGGCCATTATGATTTATTTTCAAATCACCTTATAAGATTGAAAACTCGCAAACTTACAATCTAAAGGAAAGTGAAAACTATTATTATTATTATTTCCTTTTTTTGTAATGCGCCAACATATTCTGTAGCGTTGTACAGGGGTAAGTTGAAGTCAAAACAATATTACCACAATGAAGAAAAAAGAATGGCGGGCTCTGTCTTTGAGCTTAAAATCAAATGTACACAGAGCTTCCACTAAAGCACATAGGAAGATTGAAAACTCGCAGACTTACAATCTAAAGTAAGTGTATATGTATATATTTCTGATGTAAAAAAAATAATGTTTTATGTGTGTTTTTTATATGTTGGGGTGGGGGGGTGGATGTAGTAACCTATCTATATGTGTATCTATGTGTATTGTTACGCTATGTATTTATTATGTGTTATTAGTTATATGTTTTGATGTTTTAAGTGTAAAATAAGTATTTGAGAAATTTAAATCAATGCAGGGAAATAGTCTAGTGAAGCGAGGCAAAGAGTTCCAGAGAATAGGGGCAGCATGAGAAAAGTCCTGAGAAAGGTTATTAGAGAGGTTGAAAGAAGAAGGTTGTTAGCAGAAGAAGAGGGTGACTGGGTGAGTATTTGGAGATGAGGGAAGAGATTTAAGGGGGTGCTGTTGTTGAGGGCTTTGTAAGTTAGGGTCATGATTTTACATTTTATTCTGGAGGCTACGGGAAGCCAGTGGAGTGACTGACAGAGAGGAGCTGCAGACAGCGAGCGTTGAGTACTGTAGATGAGTCTAGCAGAGGCATTCATTATGGATTGAAGTGAGACAGACAGGAGATGGGGAGGCCAACAAAGAGCGAGTTGCAGTAGTTAAGACGAGATATGATGAGATAATGTATTAGAAGCTTAGTTATGTCTTGTGTGAGGTAGTGACTTATTTTTTAGATGTTTATTAGATTAAGCAAGCAGGATTTTATTAGTATCTATATGTGCGGAATGAGAGAGTGGGACAACAGGCTTTGGAGGTGGGAGTGATTATAGCATTGTCGACAGTGAGAAAGATGTGAGGGATTGAAGCTGAAGTAGAGGGTGGGAAGGTTAGGAGTTAGGTCTTGGACATGTTGAGTTATGGTGGCCGGTGGACATCCAGGAGGATAAACTTGAGAGGCAGTTGGAGACGTGTTAGAATAGAGGGGGATAGATCTGATGCTGAAAGGTAGATTTGAGTGTCATCTGCATAGACATGATACTGAAATACAAAAGATTTGAGTAGGATTCCAAGTGAGGATGTGAAGATGGAGAAGAGAAGGGGGCCTAGGACTGAACCTTGGGGTACACCAACAGTCAGAGGGTGAGGAGAAGAAGAGGTGTTAGCGAAGGAGACGCTAAATGTTTGATCTTGGAGGTATGATTTGATGAACCACGAGAGAGCAGTGTCTCGGATGCCGAGGGAGCAGAGGATTTGGATTAGAAGAGGGTGGTCAACTGTGGAGACCAGTTAGAAGAGTGGGGGATAGATCTGGTGCTGAGAGGTAGATTTGAGTGTCATCTGCATATAGATGATACTGAAATCTAAAAGATTTTATTAGGATTCCAAGTTAGGATATCTAGATGGAGAAGAGGAGGGGACCTAGGACTGAACCTTGGGGTACACTAACAGTCAGAGGGTGAGGAGAAGCAGAGGTACCGGAGAAGAAGATGCTAAATATTCGATCTTGGAGGTATGGTATGATTTGAACCACGAGAGAGCAATGTCATGGATGCCGAGGGAGAAGAGGATTTGGATTAGAAGAGGGTGGTCAACTGTGTCAAAGGCAGCATAGAGATCTAGAAGAGAAGGGTGGGTATTCTCAGTTAGTTGAAAGGATGGATGTGTAAGTTAGAATGAGATGAGAATTTGTTGCAAATGTTTTCAATTTTATGCTTAAAATGGCTAAAATAACAAATAAAACTATTTATAAAACCATTAAAATACTACAGTGGCAAGCTACACTATGCAGGAGAATTGTAGTTATTACGTTGTGTATTCAATTTTTGCAGTTAATATATTAATTCCAGATAGTGTATGCATGTTGAGGTTGCATAAGTAATTGCCACTTATTAGTTGCATTACATTGTTCTTTTAAAAGGCTCATAGTACATATAATCAGTAATCACATGGGTGGGAATGCTGCCATTTTCCTTTCATTGTTATACTAAAGAGAACAGACAGTGTTAACTGAATCTCATGTAATTTGGTAACACATGTATGTTCAGAAATAAATGGATTATGTAGTCATACCGGTTGGAATACTACACTGCTATACATTGCCTTGGTAGAGATATTCGGCTTACACTGCCTAATTATATTCTAACTCAGTCACATAGGCCCTCATTCAATTGCAATTTTGCCAATTGAATAAGGCTCTAAATAAGCACATAACATATTTTTTTAAAGATGTTTTTGGCTAGTAAACATCTATCCAAATGCAAGGTCTTCACTAACTAAAAACTTCTTTAAAAAAAATATGCTTTGTGCTTATTTAGAGCCATATTCAATTGGCCAAATCTCAATTGAATGAGGCCCATAGTCTATAAACTTCATATTTTATTCAGATATCAATTGCATTTTTTTAATAAGCATATTTTGCTATGCTTACGAAAACAAAATATGTAAATGAGGAATATCACCTACTGAATAAAATCTGAGCGTTGCTGAATATGTAACTTGGCATTAAAATCAGTCAGAGTATAAACATTTGTTTTAAGTTATACTCTATAATTTCTAGAGCAAAACACTGACTTAGGAAGAGACTGGAATGAATAAGTAAAATATTTGAATCATGCATAAGGCTAGTCTTAGAATAAACAACGACAAAGCTTTTTAGGTAGATAAGAAAATGGACCGAATTGATGGGCTTTTTTTTCTGTTAATGCCAAAAAACTGAACTATAGCTAATAAAGCTTTAATTACCAAAAATATCTGTGTTTCTATATTTCTATTAATTAAACACATACTTTATTATCACAATAGGTAACCCAGTAAGTAGCCCATAAGTAGTCATGAATGTTGACTTAGCTTATTGTGGTGTCACATTTGTAATAAGAAATGTTTTTCAATCAAAATGATTCCTACTGAGTATAAAATAAAGGGATGTAAAGGTAAAAAAGACAGTTTCCATTATTTTTGTGTATAATTTTAAATGCCTGTACGTGTTTTGTAACCATGGTTACCACTAGAAATTGTAAGATAACATTTTATTTTTTTTATTTTTTTTTGTTTGTTATTATATTTTTTACATATCACTTGTAAGGTAACGCTGTTTGATCCAACACATGCCAGTTTATCTTGTTTACTTTGAATATTAGCCATCGTATAGTAGGCAACACACACTTGGTCAACCATAGTTATCAGCCCAACTATTATTATCATAGTTTTTCTTATAATGGAAGTAATATCCATTAACATGATTTATTAATGTTCTATATTTGCTTACCCTAATATATAATGCAAACTAGAGACAAGTACAATTACTGAGAGACATATAGAGTTATTTTCTGACTGTTCAATCATTTGTTATCATCTTGCGGTAAACTACTGTTGTCTCTGGGCCAATTCCTCTGCTTACTGTTTGTCATTATAGAAGTTTGTCTATTTGCCCAGTCTTGGAGAACCAAGCCAAAGAATTCTGCTAACTCAGCGATCGCACTCACTGTATACTTAGCAGAGTTTTATAAACAAGAATTCCCAGAGAGGAAATTGGAGAACACATTGTGGCCAAGAGAGTTGTTTTAATTGAGAAGCCAGTTAACCAGTTCATCAATCAAGTGAAGTAAAAGCAGAATTACATTTATATTTGGAATATTGTATTTGCTGTGGGTATATTAGAAGGAAATGTTGAACAATTAATTGAAAAAATGAATCATATTTTATTTCCAACCTGTTTTTTATTATACATTTTAGTCAATACAAGAATAAGTAGCTTTCATATTCCTGCTGCGTCGAGAGCAAAGCTAAATGATTAGGAACACATTGAGTACTGTTCTATTAAAGGGAAACTACTAGCCCTCTCTTATTATTGGGGATAGAGTGTAAAACTAAATTGCATTTGTAAGAATTAATTAATTAATTCTTATAAAATAAGCTGTAACTCCTTATTATACTAAATGTAAGCATAATATGTTGCATACCAGTGTTTGCCTCAGCTGATGCAACAAGTGATTGGCTGATTCACATGTAAATATTTGGTAGAAATGTAATATTTTTTATTTTATAGTATTTTATTAAAAATGCATTACTCTAATACTATAATCTTTGAGTGCTCACCCTTGATATATTCTCAAGCCAACATCTTGCCTCGTCTTATTTTAAATTATTTTTTTAAAGACATTTTTAAATTAAACATTAAAAGAAAGTTTAAAATAATAATGTATTCATTTATTTGCTTAGGTAATAAAATAATACAAATATAATAAAATCCCACTAACCAAAAGATTTCCAAAGATGTCAATGAAAATGAAGTCAAATTAGGTATCTGTTGCAAATATAGGTAAAACAATCCAAAAAAACTCAAGTTTTGTATCCATTTACTAAAAATTGTGCTTGCAATTACTTTTTGTGATGAACCCAAAAAAAGCCCCATAATGTCATAAATATTTAAGAATTCAGGTAAATGAATGAGGTTTTGAAGAACAACCTTATCTTGACCTGTAACGCAAGGGGATATTTTTCTTCCACCAATAGGATTGAAAAATTGACAAACGCCCACCATATTTTTATGTTTTACTATTAAATTACAAATCCCACACATTTCAAAGCTCTGTGGATTTGTTAGCAATTTTTGTTTGCTTTTTGTTTCCTAGGGAAAATGCCAAATATCAGTCATCGAGAGCTTTCAAAATTTATAGCAAACATAGATATACAATTTCCATTGTGTAAGATTGTCTTGGTTTATCCAAAGTCCATTAGACATTGAAAGATGATCATATATTGCAATTCAGTTGAGAGATAAATTAAAGTAATCCTTATAGAGGAACTGTGTACACAAATTGAATTATTCCATGGTTTGCATTTCCATTCCAGTTTGAAAGTTCCAAATATGCAACAAAATAATCTAAAATCTGATGGTTTAAGGAAGTGTTCTGAGGAACCCTGTGGTTCTATTTGGTATGATCAGGGGTTCCACAAGACAAATTAATATACTATATTATGAAAAAGCTTTGTGTGAAAGAGCCATGTAAAGAGGGTATGAGGCTCTGGATGTGACTTGCTACATTTGGGATTGTTTTGGAATCATGGGGTTCCATCAATTCTTTTTGGAACCCAAGTTGGGTTTCATTAATGAAATAGTAATTGAAAAAAAGTAAATGAAAATGGAAAGGACCCATCTGGACTGTTATAGTGTATTTAGCAAGTGGGGTAACATTTGGAATTAATGGAATTAGCAATGTTAAAGGGCGACTGCACGTTGGTAAACCTTCACATGCTTGGTAAATATGTAAATATGCAACAATATTAACATTGAAAGATTGAGACATAGGTGTGCCATCTTAGACTGCCAGCAGGCCTTTAGCTTGAGGGAGACGGTTATCCTATACTTGCATACTCTGTCATTAAGGTCTGTTGTCAAGTGTGCTATTTTGAGAGGTAATTTTCAAACATTTTTCAACATCTTCAACAAGTGAAGAGAGATCTTATATGAATACACGGCTCCCCCCACACCTCCTCCTAAGTTTCTATTTTTTTAGAAACAAATATAAAATGTCTGTCATCCCGAAAACCTGAATACGATAGTTAATAAAGAGTATGAGAATTAAATTTACCTACCTGGTCATGGAGGATGGGCCTTGGGAACAATCAAGGTTTTAAATAGGTTTGCAAACCATTCTGCCACTTTTCTGTACGAGTTTCTCCTCATTGACCAGACAAATAAGCATGCCATAATGGTACCCCCACCTGTGGAAAGTTACATATAACGGTCAAAAATGTATCGTATGCTGTCCTTACTCTGAGTGTGAATCATAGTCTCGATAGCAATGCTAAGGAATTGTACCCACCAACCTGAACACACAACACTAGCTCTAACATCCTCCTGTATTATTATTATTATTATTATTGTTTATTTGTAACGCGCCTATATATTCCATAAAGATATACTGTACATAAGTTAATTTCCAGGCAAAGACATATTCACTATTAACACATTGCAAAGTGTCCATTGAGCTCTCCCCAAAGCACTTTGCAAGATTGAAAACTCACATACTTACAATCTAAAGTATCCCTATATATGTACAGTATATACTTCCCATGGCAGGGAAGTGGATAATTTAATAAATCCGTCCACCTATTACCCACTACCGGCTATCAGCCTGGGCATTCCCCTGGGACTCCCCTTTACTGCCTACTACCCCATATGAGCCAGTGGATCCATGGGACCCATCTTAATATCCACTATACCCTACAAGCCAGGGGATCCCCAGGATTCCCTCTCAATACCCACTACCCCTATGTTATATTAAGCTATAACTATGAGGATCCTCATGTATGCACATGGCACCCAAAATTAACCCCTATACTATGGGGGATTATGGACCTCCATTGCACCTAAAGTTAACCTCCATACCATGGGGATATTCAAGGATTAATATTGGACACTCATGGACACTAACATCCCATGGGGTACACCCATAGTTTCTAACACTAAATATATTAAAGTATTATATAAAATAAGAAAAAAACTGTAATGGGTGAAAATATACTTTATCTTTTTGTCGCCCTCCAGCAACTATTATTGATGCCCGGGTTCCTCAATGTTCCTTGTTGATTGAAGAATCCAGCCTCTTCTTTCTTGATTGAAACCCTTGTTCCTCATAGTCAGCCCTTGGAAATGGGCCTCTGCCTAAAAAAACTGCTGCTCTATGCAAAAAAAAAAAAAAAAAAGCTTCAACTAACGGAGCTACAATCATATTTCAGCCAATCGGAATCGAGTATTTGAATTACCTAAGCACCATAACTGATTGGATAAAAGCATAACCAATCAGAATGCACACATTTGCTCTTCAGGATCGTATGTCAGTAAAGAAATTTGAGACCATTTTTATAAACATCTTTTTATTGGAAAGCAATAGGCAAGTAACAAACGGTTAAGGTTTAGATTAATACAATAAGAGTCTCAGAACATCTTCAATAAAAGAGATTTGCGTACTGTTACATCTTTTTCTTACATATACAGAGCGAGGTTGAAAATTGAAGAATAAATCGGTATGAAGAAGAGTAACAAGGGAGCAGTGTAGAAGTGGAAGAAGGGTATCATGTGCTATAATCAAGGCCGTATTTATATAAGGAGAATACTTACAAAACTAGTTTTAGAAGAGAGTACTACACTTACCATCAACAGAGATAGTTATATAGTAATTGAGGTTGATCCATCAAGTCCAACCTTTTAAGATCTCCTCTCATCTGAATTTTGCAGCCAAGTGAAGCCAATCATCTCAAAAGGGAGGGGGGGGGGATTCCTTCCTGACCCCAGATTCTGGCAATCGGACTCCTCCCTGGATCAATACTCTCTCTCTCGCTAATTAACCAGGATATCCCTGAACGCCCTTTTTAATTAAAAATATATTCAGTCCCTTTTTAAAGTTATCTATTGAATCCGCTGTCACCAACTCCTTTGGTAGAGAATTCCACAGATTAACTACCCTTACTGTGAAAAAACCTTTTCTCTCTTTAAGGTGGAATCTTTTTACTTCTAACCTCAAGTGATGTCTTCTTGTCAGTTGAAAACCTCTTGGCACAAAAAGCTCCCCTGACAAATCTTTATACTGACTCTGGATGTATTTATATAAGGTAATCATATCTCCTCTTAGACACCATTTTTCTAGAGAAAATAAGCTTCATTTGGTTAGTCTTTCTTCATAACTTAGCCCCTCCATTCCCCTTATTAGTTTTGTTGCCCTCCTCTGTACCTTTTCCAGCTCTAAAATGTCCTTTTTATGAAGTGGTGACCAAAATTGTCCTCCATATTCCAAATGAGGGCGTACTAGAGATTTGTATAGTGGCAGAATTATATTTGCTTCCCTGGCTTCTATACCCTTCCTAATACATGCTAATATTTTATTTGCATTTGAAGCTGCTGCTTGGCTTTGAGCACTGTTACGTACGTGGTTGTCCACAAGTACTCCCAAATCCCTTTCAATATCTGATACCCCTAGATTTGCTCCATTAAGATTATAAATTAAATGGCTATTTATCCTTCCCAGATGCATAACTTTACATTTATTCATATTAAATGTCATCTGCTACTTAGATGCCAATTCGTCTAATTATGCAAATCCCTTTGGAGAGAAAGTACATACATTTTTGATTTAATTACCTTGCACAACCTTGTGTCATCAGCGAAAATGGAGACACTACTTTCCAGTCCCACTTCTAAGTCATTAATAGATATGTTAAAAAGGAGTGGACCTAATACTGAGCCCTGAGGAACCCCACTTACCACATTAGTCCAATCAGAGTATGTTCATTTACAACAACCCTTTGCTTCCTGTCTTTTAGCCAGCTCTCAATCCATTAACAGATATTTACTGCAATTCCTGTGTCCCTTAGTTTACACAATAGTCTTCCATGTGGCACTGTATCAAAAGCCTTTGCAAAATCCAAAAGGACTATGTCATGAATCAGCCAGTGGCCATAAGGGTTGGACAAAGTGCATGGCTCCTGCTGTGGAAGAAAAGGTTTGGGGCCCACTTGTTATGGATATATTGTTATGTTGTGGTCTAGGGGATAAAGTATTATAAGTTTACCCCTTAGCATATCCCCATCCCTTCCATGATTAGGCTCATTGTAATGGGTGTCATGTGAGTGAGCTGGTGGGATGTGTTGGTTGTATGTGTGTGAAACATTGTGTGTTGTATTTGTAAATATGAATGTATGTTATTATATTGTAGAGGGGAAGTCGTTGAATACAGCCAAGCCTCCTTTGTTCCCAAAGGCCTGTTAATCACATTAGCTAAGTGTCCAGCAGGGAACTAACAATGGGAAGCTCACAGCTGGAGAGCAGACAGGCAGGCACCCAGAAACAATGGGATGGCCTGAAGGCTTCTCAGCCTTCATAGCATGGGCACAGGAGAGTAAAGGTATGCTTTGCCCTAGAGATTCAGACCCCAAATGGATTAGTTGGCCCCGCCTAGTGGGTGGACCTGGGGAGGAGTCTCATGGTTCCCACGTAGGGACCCTGCCTGATTGGCCAGAGGCAGTTAGGGGCTGACTAAAGGTAGCCCCTTCCTGGTAATTATGTATGCCTGGTTAAAAGATGTTGTTTTCCAAATAAAGTGGTTCATAATTTTCATCAAGACTTTGTGTGCAGGTGTATTATTGACCCAGGGGCATATGCTGGTAGAGGAGATCGTTCCGACTCCCTTCCAGGTTCTTCCAGGCACACTACCTTAAGCTGGGACTTATGCTCTTGCATCCGCAAAGAAGGTCCATTGGTCTGAGTCACCCAAATCTTAGGTCTAAAACCTACAGGAGATAAGAGGACTAGGATCCTCTATACTCCATCATCATTGTAGGTTGTGACAGACTACATCCACTGAGTTGCCTTGATCCAGGTTCCTACTAACCTCCTCAAAGAAACTCATTAGATTTGTTTGACATAACCAATCCCTCATAAATCTGGGTTGACTAATATAATCCTGTTCAAATAGACATATTCTTGTATATCATCCTTTCTAAAAGATTTCTTACATGCCTCTAATTCCCCGGATTTGCTCTTGCTCCCTCCTTAAAAAAGTTACCTTGATGCAAAGATGATCCAGATGACAAGTTGGGCCATGCTTCATCAGTAAAAAATAAATTATACATGCAGACATGCTCAGTGCCAGTACAAAGGCGTATGCAGATCTCGTATTTCCTGTAAGACAAACACTATCAAATAACAGTGTGAACCTATAAAAGATAACAAGGTCTCATCCTTATATGACAGGCAGCTATTGTGTTATATCAATCATTATGTTTTGTTTGGTCTAAAATAATTTTGTGTCTGCAAGGAAACATATTTTTTAAACTAAATTATGCATTTTTTTTGTTTTTTTGAATAAAATATAATTTATTACAAAACAATATTATACAATGGCAAATAAAGCATCGCGTTTCGCCTCACTGGGCCTACACAATATTTATATTAATTTATAGTTACATTTTTAAGTTATACATATGCATATACTATATACCATATATATTCCACTGTATTGATATCACACAGAATATGCTGATAAGATTATATGGAACGAATATGATTATTTTAATTTAAAAGCAAAGTCCCTCAGGTTAGCATAATAAATATGCTACTGAAAAATTAAATTAATATATTTATTATTTTTAAACCAAAGTGATTTTTACATTACAAAATCATATGTATGTCTTGTGAAGTTGATTTCTACTTCCTTCCTCTGAAGGCTTTCTGTCTTTTGAAATGGTGCAACATCCCATTGAAGCTATATATATATATATATATATATATATATATATATATACATTATAATGCTGTCTATCTATCTATCTATAGAAAGATGGATGGATAGATAGATAGATAAATGGATAGATAGATAAATGGATAGATAGATAGATAGATAGATAGATAGATAGATAGATAGATAGATAGATAGATAGATACTGATGCACTGCTCATGGCTACTAGATACATTTTGTCTTAGGACACTCAGTTAATAGAGATGTTGAAGCAGCAAATTCAATGAACTTTTTTAATTAGACATACTTGTTTTATTATCTTGTGATTAATCTATGGAAGTCTTGTATTAGTCTGTTTGCTTTTTTTATTTCTTTATGTACCATAGCTCTGTTCTGTTACAACTCACTTCAATAAAAAATAGATAAAAAAAAGAAATTAAATAAAAAGATACCATCACTACAAGACAGAAATCTAAGACTGTATATTAATAAGCAGTGCTTTATTTTTTTTTACTATAACTACTTTAACTATAATTTTCCACTTTATATCATATAGCAGGTCAGGGCAAGAGGAGAAGAAAGCCGGTCCCCCACATTTCACTTTGGTGTAAGTTTTTTTCTACACTATAAACCATTTGTGCAAATAAAACAATCTTATGTTTTAATTGTGTTATAATAATATTGGGAGGTCAATGTCTTCTTATAATAAAGCTTCTCCCACTACTGAAAAATAATACAATAAAGATATAATCAAACAGCACCATACTTATGTTTTTTGCACGTAAATCAGTTTGAGGAGGTTAAGCAGAAACAGACCTGAATGTAAAAAAAAAACACACCAGCCAAGTCATTTTCGTTAACTAAAAACTTATGGGATCCTAATATATATCAGATGTTTTGGATTATATGATTCCAACAGGCAGAGAAGTCTATAGAACATCATTTAGTGACGAGAGACCAAAGTGGTTATATTACCTGTTGAAGTTTAAACACAAACAAACTCAACACTAATAGGAGCAAAAATAGTTTGCAACCATCTTTGCATCACTAATATAATTTACTACTTGGACATTTTCCATAGCTCATTGCGCTGGTGGAGATGAGCGCGGCAGGCGCTCATCCAGAGACACGCAGGACTTAGATAAAAAGAGCGCAGAAGGAGCTCACAGCAATTTAGCAACGCCTGCAAAATTACACCACGGGACTTAGCGACAGCCGAGAAATTACGTCACGCAAAAATACGCATTTAACGGCCGAACTGCCAAACTGCAAAAACACACAAATGTGCCTCAAATGTACTTACACACTCACACACAGCTCAGGGGGAGTGCCTGGGAGCCTGTGGGTGAGGTTGCAAGTGAAATTAAAGTATATTTTGACTGTTTTTTCAATCGAAAATCGCCGAAACGAGAAAAAAAATATCACCCCCCAAAAAAAAAAGGTGGCGGAATGACGTAAATGGGGCTCACGATGAGCACCGAAGCCATAACCTCACATTCGGTCGCAAACAGCATTACCATGGCTTCAAATTTTATTGCCGTAATTTTTTGACGGGAAAGGCGCTAGTAAACAATAATACTAAAACGTAACAATTATAACACAATAAACAGAAAGTATATTGGAATCTATCAAAATATTTATTTCATCTTGCCTTGTCCTATTGCTGCCACTCAACTACCATGTCCTTTATTTTAATCTCTCACACCTCCATTTTCATCTCTTCCACCACTTCAATCTCTCACCTCTTCCATTTTTTTTTATTGATTTACAAAAGCTTTTCAAAGTTTGGGCAGTTCAAACAAAGTTAAATACAAAGCAATTATTTACATACAACCACATACCAAAATACAGAAAAAAGAAGAAGAAAAAAAACAACAACAACAATAATAGAGGTTGTCCATTATCTATCAAGACCAAGTAACTTTAGGGAGGGAAAGAGAAGAGACTGAAGGCTCAGTAACATTAATAGTTACGGTTTATGTCTGTCCCAAGGTTTCTATTTAGAAATATTATTTTTTTATTAAGTTTCAAGTATAAAAGGCCTTTTTCCAATTCACTATCCCTAAAAATTAGTCTCTCTACTTCGTCCC
Organism: Discoglossus pictus; assembly: GCA_027410445.1. Lineage (NCBI taxonomy): Eukaryota > Metazoa > Chordata > Amphibia > Anura > Alytidae > Discoglossus > Discoglossus pictus. Next base: position 701,914 of record CM050169.1, read on the forward strand.
ATGGTTCGATTTCCATAAATTTACTATGTGCCATGTAGCGGATAAGAGAATATGAGATATCAAAAATGTATTATGTGATGATACTACTCTGATGGCTGAAAGTGAGGAGGAACTAAAGGACTTATTGATGAGGGTAAAAGAAGAGAGTGCAAAAGCTAACCCGCTGCTCAACGTTAAAAAGATGAAGAATATGGAAAAGAACATGACAGATTTTATTTTCCACTTCTGATGGTGACTGCTGCCATGAAATTAAGATGTTTGCTTCTGGAGAGGAAAGCTATGGCGATGACCAGTTACCATCATACCTGGGATATCCCCAAAGCCCAACAAACCTGAAATAACGACATGACACCAATCTGGGTATAAAAAACTGGCCACAGCTTCTTTATTAGCCTTAACAGGTAAAACCAAACCAAATTTTAATTAAACAATATACCAACTAGTGCTTGCCCACCCTACTTAGCCTAATACCCCTCAGGGGACCCCGTGCCCCTAGAGGCTCCTCCTCCTTCACCAACGTAGGAGGGCAAGCACTACCGCCCCCTGCTGTGACATATAAAACACGTAACATATACCTTATAAAACTTTTATGCATGCTTTTTTTTTTTTTTTATTTTATTTATTTATTTATTTTTTTTTTTTTTAATAACATTCCAAGATAGCGAAACAAGAGGGAGGGAGGGTGGGAACTAACCTACAGCACCAACTTAGGCTCATGTGTGCTCAACTGCCACATGTACCCCTTTAAGAAACCTCTGCTGAAACCCCTCCTCTCTCCCCTCTCTACCAATCAGAAACCACTCCTATCCTTTGCTTCCTTCTCTGGTCACCACCCACTCCCCTTCCACTTCGCTCTGCCGTGGGTTCATTGACCAGTTACCGTCATACCTGGGATATCCCCAAAGCCCAACAAACCTGAAATAACGACATGACACCAATCTGGGTATAAAAAACTGGCCACAGCTTCTTTATTAGCCTTAACAGGTAAAACCAAACCAAATTTTAATTAAACAATATACCAACTAGTGCTTGCCCACCCTACTTAGCCTAATACCCCTCAGGGGACCCCGTGCCCCTAGAGGCTCCTCCTCCTTCACCAACGTAGGAGGGCAAGCACTACCGCCACAAACGCACGTCACGTGCGTTCCGCCACCGAAGCTATGGCCCTTGCAATGCTGTCCTTAATTGCATAAATAAACAAATTTAACCCAATTGGATTTAAGTGCACCCCATCTTTCATAAAATATCCCTCAACGTCAACTATCTCAAAGTCAACGTGCCTTATGGAGATCCCTCCATGCCTCCTAATGAAACTCGACATTGCCTTGTTGACTCGCTTCCTACACCTGTCCATCGTTGCCCCATCCATGGGAGCCCTCCACTTCCTACGCTGTATCATTTCTGACCATACTATCACCAAACCCGGGAAGAGAGCCAACAAGCGCTCTACATCACGCTTCATTATCCTGATCAACTCCTTGATTCGTTTCCTGAAGTCGTTTCCCCCAGCGTGAACAAACAGCACCTTGGGCCCTTCAAACATTCTGGCATACCCCGCTATATGCTCCACCAGCTTGTGCCACTTAAGCCCTCTAACCCCCAACCACCGGAGTGACACCGGATCTGAAGGGAATCCCAGCTGCAAACCTCCATCCTTGATCCCAGCCTCCTTCCTGGTCCAGTAAATATACGAGTGACCCGTGAGCCACACCTGCCAGGTGGAACCTGTCATAAAGAAAGCCTTAATTACCAGTCACTAACTCTGGCCGAATATATGACCTGAAGCTATTAGACCCCCATCTACCAATTCTCTTAACCCAGTCATCCCCCATACCTGACCCCGCTGCCTCAGTTGCTGCCCCGATCCTAAACGAATGCGACCCAAACTGAGATGGTGTCAGCCCAATTCTACCCAATGTTAACTTGAGAACGGAAATGAACTGGAACTGAGATAAAGGACTCCCATCTTCGTGCATTAGGAAGGAACCCTGCTTCATACCTCTAACTACCCTGAAACTAGCTACTAATTTACAAGGGCATACTGCGAATGAAATAGGATGCAAATAAATGGCAGACCCCTTACCATAAATGTCGGTCTTCGACCGCCTAACCCATATAACCAGTGAATGACCCAAATCTTCTACATCCTGCTCCTGAAGACCTCCCATAACTGTCTTGTTCCGGCTTACCAGTTCGCTAATCCGAAACGCCCCAAAGAAAGCGAGCGAAAACGCCGTCTGAAACAATAGAGCCTCATACTCAGATTTGCAAATTCCACCTAGCTCGCCATATAAGGATTGCAAAACTGCAAATGATATAGGCCTCCTCACATCCTTTCGCTTGGTCCCCCGTCTCATTCCCTTTAAAGCCTGCCTCACACAGAAATTTTTTGTGACATCTGGCCTCCCCTGCAGCTTCAACATGAAGGCCAGGGCTGTTATCTTCCTACCTACCACGGACGGGGATATTCCCTGCTCCTGGCACTGCAGCATGAACGCGATGAGGGTACTCAGATCATTTACCTCACCGCCACTTTTTCTGGCTAATTCCTCCCCAAAAGCTTCCCACTCCAGCCACACTTTCTTATAACCCCTCCATGTGCGAATTCTTTATCAACTCCCCTAGCTCCACGCTCCCATGTTCCATAAGTGGCGTGGTAACGGGATTCCTGTCTTGGACGCCGCTAGAGCCACCTGCCGGAAACGATCCCACTGTGACCGGGACAACGCATCTGCTATCACATTTTGAACCCCAGGTACATGCTTAGCCCTAAAGTTAATGTTACACTGCATGCACCTAAGAACCAACTGTCTAATCAATCTTATCACCGGCAGAGAGGAAGCCGACAGTGAATTGACCGCCTGAACCACCCCCATGTTGTCACAATGAAATATCAGCTGCTGGTCTCTAAGCTGATCCCCCCAAATAAACATCGCGATCACTATAGGAAAGAGTTCTAGGAATGCCAAATTTTTAGTTAGCCCTATTGAAACCCACTCCGGCGGCCACTGCTCAGCGCACCATTGCCCCTTTAAATAGGCCCTGAATCCGACGCTACCGGCTGCATCCGTAAAAAGGTCTATCTCCGAGTTGCCAGGCTCCTTTTTGGGAACCACGCCTAATGGCGATAACCTCAAGTTTGGGACGGGTGGCTCCCGAAAGGGGCCAGCCATCCGTCCCAAAGCTAGTTCTTTTGTAATCTTTTCCCTAACGATGCCGGGAAACTGACCTGCCGATTTTAAATTAGGGGGAACGAACAATAGCTCAGGAAAAGTCTTAAAAGGAATAGGAAAACCGCCGTCAAAACCATCACGAATCAACTCCGCCTTTTTAGCATACCCTCTTCGCCTACCGTACATTTTTAACCAAGGAAGCATCCTTTCTAGCCTGATCGGCGTTCTCGCCTTTGGAAGTGGGCTCAGACTGCCCTGCAGTTCCGCGCAATTTCTTAAAACACCGGAACAATGGGTGTGGATGCCCTCATTCCGAACACTCGTGCCTGAATCTGCAGGCAGATCCCCATTTGCATGAACTTTCGTTGTATAGGAAACAACATCCCTTCCTAACCAAGCTGGTGACCTGCTGCTGCCTATTACCGGACCCACGAAAGGACTAAGCCGCTCTGAGTGGGGTGACTATCTTCATCCATATGCCTACCTCTCTATCATCCCATCTCATTTCCTCCCTAACAGCCATCCTCTGCCTGAACTGTTCGTCGTACGCCCACCAGGCCATCCCCCCGTATGTCCTATGGATGCTGTCTATTTCATCCTGGTAGCAGAATAGAGCACAGCAATATTCTGGCTTCCTTTCCCCGACTATGCTTGCCAATATTGCGAACGCTTGCGACCAATTCGCGAAGGTTTTTGGGATTCTCCTAAACCTACGCTTCCTCTCATCCTCTTCTTTTTTGCCCTCCTCCCGGGATGAGTCCTCCTTAACCTCAAAATACTGATCCAGCGGCAGCAAGGAAAATATTTCTATAAACTCCCGCTTCCATATCCTATCTTTTAGATCCTGAGCTACATGAACTCCCAGAGGGCCTATCCTGCAGAGGGTGGGGGCTGCTAGCGCCGTATCCGCTACCACGATAGATGCCAAGTCACTCTTACCTGTTTTCTGGCTCTCCCCCGCACTCTCTGCCTGCCCTGCATCTACCGTTGCTGGGACCCATACCTGCGCCGCTGACTTCCCACCTTCTAACTTAGACAACACAGTCCTCAGGAGCTCCACTATAGTGTCTGATTGTGTTCCTTGTATTGATTGTGCTGTGTGTGTGCATGAGCCGTGTGCAAGGCACTCACCTCCAGAGTTAGGTGTTGCGGCTTTCTTGCACAACTCCGCTGGGATAGCATCCCACCGTGCGGCAACTGAACCTGCTGCAGCTGACCCAGTGCCTGTGATGATCACAGACCTCAGATCCCGCAGGACCCGTAACTCACCCTTCCTGTTGTCAGCGCCGTCCCTGCTGGCCTCCGCCGTCCTCCGCCGAGCCGCCGGAAGTGACGCTGACGTCACTTCCGGTCGTGCCATTCCTTGCTGCCGGGCCACAGGAAGTGACGCTGACGTCACTTCCAGTCGCGCCATTTTTGTTCCTCCGAGCTTCCTGGAGCCACGTGCCAGCTCCTGCTGCCGGACCACATGTTGTGCCTTCTCTGGAACTCCCAGCCGGGGCACCTTCAGCCCGCTGGATGCCTCACCGGCGTGCCTCTTCGCCCGCGACTTCCCTCCAGGCCCAGCATCATTCAGACCAGCAGAAGGGGCCGGCTGGCTCACTGAAGGGGCTGATGGACCAAGGCACAGTCTTGCCGGAGGCCTGGTTCTTCTGGACGGACGATGCCAGGCCTCTTGAGGTAGGATGGCCGAGGTGGATTGGGGGGAGGGAGATAGGTGAAGGAGGGGGGATCCAGGAGGAGGGGAAGGGGGAGAATTAGGGATATCAGGGGATGGTTCCCTCCTATAAATAGGAGGAGGGGTAGGTGGAACCATAGAGGGAGAAATATCCCTAGCAGGGGTAACTCTGGGAATGGAGGCCACTAATGCTGACAGCCAATCCTGGCCTTTTTCAGCTGCAGCCTCCCTAATCTGACCTAGCAGAGACTCCATATCTGCAGATGACATTATGGGTAAATGGCACTACTCAGAACTAACCTACAGCACCAACTTAGGCTCATGTGTGCTCAACTGCCACATGTACCCCTTTAAGAAACCTCTGCTGAAACCCCTCCTCTCTCCCCTCTCTACCAATCAGAAACCACTCCTATCCTTTGCTTCCTTCTCTGGTCACCACCCACTCCCCTTCCACTTCGCTCTGCCGTGGGTTCATGTCTGAACAGGGTATTAAAAAGCTATTAAATTATCAACAAAGATCTGCAATGTTAGCACTATGGTATTCCAAGTAGTAAAATACATATGTGAGAGCTGGCCAGTAAGGAAGGCTCAGCAGATGTACCTGCCATAGTCCATTGGATCACAGAGAGTCGGACAAGAACAACTAAACAACAACAAAAGTATTAAGAGTTATGTCTAATCATTTAATATTTGAATATTAGTCTGAAAGAGTATTATGCTCAATGGCATTTATTTTTAGATGCCATTTTATTGATGTTTCCAGTGAAGTACTATGTGCATTATTAGGATTTTTACTTCAGTAATAAAAACAAACAATTACAATAAGAATTATATAATTAAACGTATCCCCCTTATTATAAATAAAGACTAAGTTATCTCTGAGATATCTGGATAAATAATTTGTTCAAAATTGCTAGAAAATGTTTTGGAGTTTGAAAAGTTTTTTATCTCATCTCTAAAGAATTTTCTGTTGGTCGCTATAAGTTATTACCAAAGCCAAGAAAGAAATTAACACTTTTATAATAAATTATCTATAAACCATTTTGTTTATTTACAGCATACATATATTGTTTTAAAATAAAAATGGCGACCAAATTATACTACTCCTTCAATAGAAAATCTTGCAGAAGATATTCATAAAGACTACGATATATTGATGATATCTACTGATGATTATGACGTAATCTTATCTGTTTGGAAGGACTTTTCGGATAAATCGTCTCTCTCCCATGTGATATCCAGATTTATTTTCTGGATTCGGCGCAGTACTGCTCAGAAGAAACCTTCAGTAATGATATTGTAGTTTTTATGTTTTGGATCCAGTTGACTTTTAAGATTTTTTTTGCCAAACCTATGATCTCGGCTCTCCAACCACTATTACATTTGTACCTTAAGTTGTACAGCCAAATATAAAATATGACTTAATAACAATTCATTTGACTCAACATGCCAGAATGTAAGACGAATATCCTTGGCAGAGACATTACATTAGTGAAACGTCTTTAAAACAATATACATGGAGGACGTCCCAGTTTTTTGAGTCCGTTTCGCAGTTTTGTTTAAAAACAAAAAGAAACCCATTGAATTGCACTGGATCTAGGCTTGATGGACCACTGTCATGTTTTGTTTGGTCTTTCGAGTAACTAAACTTTCCATTTTCTATGAGCACATTGGCCATTTAAAGGGACGCTTTACAACCTGCTCTTTGGATAAACTTAAATCAATCGATAGAAACATATTTTAAGGTTAAAAATAAATAATAATAACTTGTATATATATTTCACTTCTGGTTCATTATCTGGATGTGGTAAAGGGGCTTGTGTACCTCAATGAAGCTGTGAGCTATACCATGTAGATTCACCCAAGATGGGCAGGTCAGATAAACCGCGGTCCACCGGAGAAGGAACTGTCACCCACTCCAGTATCTTTGCCATGAAAACCTTATAAATTAGCACAACCAGACACAAGATGTGCCTGTCAGTAGGGTCATGGAGAGTCAGTCATGACTGAATAACAATGATAACAATATATTCCCTGGGTTTACTTCCTGGTTGAATAATAGATACACATATTCAGCTGTCTTTAGTATACAAGTGCAAGGAGATATTTGCTGAGTTACAATGAGTTTGTCTCATTTTCTGCCAACTTGAAAATAATTAAGCTCATGTTGTAGAGTGGCAGAGCTACTACGGGTGCAGCAGGTGCAAATCACCAGGGCCCACAACTGTGCAGCTGTCTGAAGTAAAGATATTTCATATAGGAGAGGGATAATCTGATCACCTACATATGTTTATAGCTGTGCAACTACCTTGTACTGAGAAGTTGGAAGGGGACCTTGCATTGCACCAATACCCTCCATCCACTAGCTCTGCCACTGATAAAGTATGACAGTAACGGAGATGGCCAGGAGAGCAGGGAAGAGGTTAGAGAGCAAGGGCTGGTTGACAGGCAAAGTACAGGGGGATGGATTCAGTGAGGGGGAAGCAAAGGAGATGGGGATGGGTACTGTGTATAGATAGTATATGTATACCAATATATATATATATGTATGTGTATGTATATATGTCTATGTCTGGATTGCTACCTTGTCATGGTAAAGGGACTTGTGTACTTGAAGGATGCTGTGAACCACCATGTAGGGTCAACCAAGATGGGCAGGTCATAGCAGAGAGGTCAGACAAATCATGGTCCACTGGAGAACGAGCTAGTAATCCACTACAGTATCTTTAGAGTATAAATTGAAATCTCTGATTGGGTTTATCCATATGGTTTTCTTGGCAAACAGGCACACTATACAGGGATATTGAAGTCTTGGGATAACAGTACTATCCCCCCTTGTCCTCAGAGTAAAGCAGGATCTTCTTATATATCAGTCTATACTGGGAATCTTGGAGAAGATTATGTCGATAGAAGAGTAACTCTGATATTCTTAGTCTGGTTCTTAACTTTGCACGACTGTCCCAAAAACTCTGCATTAAAAAACTGAAGAATGAGCCAAAAACTCCAGAAGAAAAAAGGAGAGCCCATAGAGCTGAACATAGAGCCCTATTCTATTAGCTGCTCGCAATTGTCTCTAACTCGTAATTTTGGCTGCAAGTGTTATTTTCTCTAAATGTTTAGATGTATTCTATTGACTCCAGCCTGCAATTTATGTCTTACAGCCTCCAAAAGGAAACCCTGACTTTGTAAGTCTGATTTCAGGTGGTGTGATCATGTGATCTGACAATATCTAAGCAAGCCCGTAATTTACTTCTTAGACACAGCCAATAGTACATGAGACCGTCATCGTGACATCAGTAAAACATGGAAGTTATCTACAATCAGAGGATACGAATTAAAGAGAGACAATCACATATATAGTTGTGAGCTTACGGGCCGTTGATCACGCTTGCGGGCTCGCATAGCGAGCCCGCTGCTCGCACAGCGAGCCGCAACCCTCGAGTAGCGAGGGCCGCGGGCAAGGGCCTCAGTTGCTGGAATGGAGCGCCGAAGGTGCTCCATCCCAGCAACTGAGGCCCTTGCCCGCAGCGTACGGCCTGTTGCTCACGCTTGCGGGCTCGCGTAGCGAGCCCGCGGCCCTAGCATAGCGAGGGCCGCGGGCAAGGGCCTCAGTTGCTGGGATGGAGCAGCCACCTCCTCCCCACAATGCCCGGTTCGGGTTCCGGAGGGGGAGCCAGACGCCACCACTGCCACTAGCCGAACCCGCTGCTCGCACAGCGAGCCGCAGCCCTCGCATAGCGAGGGCTGCGTGCAAGGGCCTCTGTTGTTGCGATGAAGCAGCCACCTCCTCCCCACAATGCCCCGCGCAGGGACGCCCAGTCCCTGGTTAGTGGCGGAGGTTCAGGCCACGCACGGAGCTCCGAGCTCTGATCAGTGCGGATACCTTGGGGAGGCGGGGCTAGGCCGGCCTGGGGAACAGGAAACACCGTGGATCCGCGGACTGGAGCAGGCCTCAGAGCTGGAGGAGCCGGGCCTGGGTAGCTGACTGTGAGTGACAGGGAGTGACAGGGAGATAATGTGGTCTGAGGAAGATGTGCAATCACTGAGAGCTGCCATATAAACTAATTATACACTGATCATTAACACCATGTGTATTGTGTGTGTGTATATATATTGTGTGTGTGTGTATTGTGTGTATATATTGTGTGTGTGTGTATGTATAATATGTGTGTGTGTGTGTATATATATATATAATTGGTGTGTATATTGTGTGTGTGTATATTGTGTGTGTATCAACTGCGGCCCTTGCGAAGCAACTGCAACCCTCGCAAACTTTACGACGCAATGCAAACAACATACGAGACACGTTAACACACATTACGGACTCGCAAAAATCTTCTGCAACCCGCGGACATGAAAAAATCAAAAACACAATAAATACACACAGCACATACATAAAAATATTACCTACAGCAAGAGGGGGCACCCAGGACCTCAAAAAATGAAGTTACACCTTCATTTAACTCATAATAAAAGAGTTTAGACACTCAAAAATTCTCTAAGCGAGAGAAAAAATGGCCGCCGAACAAAACGAAAACGAGGCTACAGGACTCTAAACTCGCAAAACAGCACAAGAAACACGCAAAACACCACAAAACACCTACGGATATTCCACTACAGACGCATACCACACATTAGCCGGCATTTTAGAACAATGCGGAAGTACACCACTACACTAACGGTTTGGGCTCGCGCACGCACAGTATTACACTCCACCCATTCATGACGCTTACACAGCAGCTCCACACCACTAATGCTGCAGCAACATCAAAACAGATTGCCAGCTCTTCATCACAATGCTTCAAAATAGGTAAAGTATATTCATTTATTAATTTGTATTATATATTTCATTATTATACACCAAACAGCATTAGCTACCTTACAATTCCATTGCCGTCATTTTTTGACGGGCAATCCGGTAGTAAGTAATATTTGCCAATTGGGCTCGCAATCAAGGAATCTATAAAATCCATTAGAGCATCTGTTCTAGTCCATGTGGTTTTCATGGGGATCGATATTACTCAGAAATAACAGTTAAAAATAATATTCTTTAATGGCATATTGGTGAGTTAGAGACTGTTGTGCAATTAATTCGAATGCGTTTTCACTCCTTCCCGTGCTTTTATAGTACAGTATTGTGTGTTTATTTGCTGCTACAGCTCTAATAAGTGTTTGAAAAATCCTATTTAGTACTCGTAATATTTGACACAAACTTTACACTTTTTTCAGTTGTGGGTCAGACTTTATTTGCAAGCTACGGGTCTAATAGAATATTGATTTTGTGTAACTTGAGTTAGTTAGCGCTCGTAATATTCAAGCTGTGCTAAAACCAATAGAGTTCTAAGACCGTTTTTGTGTCTTTAGTTGTCCCGTAGTGATTGTCGGCAGGGAACTCGTAATCTGATTACCTAATAAAATATGTGGTAATATTAAGTGGCTTTAAGTGTGTATAAATTTACGATTTGAGCAATAGAATAGAGCCTATAGAGTAGTATTTAAAAAATATAAAAATTCTTGTTAGTACCATCCTTGTATATAACATTACACAATAAGGATCTTTTCCTTCTTTATAACAAATTATAATAATCTCAACAATGTCAGGAAAAATAGGACAAAAATAACAAGAAACAAGGCAAAGCCAACATAGCTTATCACCCCTACTGAGGGTATATGCAAAAAAATATTATAGATAAAAAGTGGATAAGATAAACATAAAATATATATCTTATGGGTCCCAGAGTTGACCTCAAGCTATAAACAAATATTTCGTACTCCACTGTTAGAAAACATAGATTTATAGATAAAAGTACTGTAATGGCAGCACTGTTGTGCAAATAGTATTTGCTAAGGATCCTCTTCTCACCTACGTCAGGGTTTGGATTTCTTAGGGGTAATCTAAAGAATATAAAGGGCCATATTTAACTCAAAGCCCGCAACTCGATCGCAGACAGCCGAATGTCTGTGAGTGTGTTGCGGGCTCCCGTTCGTCTCCTATTGCGATGATGTTCGGTTGCTCAAGCCTGCAAGTTACGGGCCCAAAGCCAACACCGTAAACCATGCAGTGGTTCGGAGCACTTCAGGGAGGGAACATGATCAATTCAGCAAGCCCGTAACCGCCCATTTTGAATCAGCCAATAGAAAATTAGACTGTCATTGTTACAGCAGCAAAACATGGAGGTTACGTATCAATCAATTAGGTTTGGGGGTCCGATATGCGATCAGACTCGCAAGCCAGCCAAATAAAGAATTATGAAAATAAATACCAAAACTGTTCTAGTCCATATGGGTGGCCTGATATGTATTAACTCATTGATACCCGAAATCAATTTAACCCCGAAATGAAACATAAAAATACATTTAATTTCCTCCCAATTTGCGAGCTTGGGACTATTGTGCAATTAATCCTAATGTCGTTCCTAGAGTCAGCGGCGGCGCGCTTCCACAAAGGATAGGCCCATAGTGTCATTAAACCTTTAGTTAATAAGTTTGATCCTCTTTCATTTTCTTACTATTATATTATTTTATCTATTCTATTAAGTTCATATACAAGTTTCATGGGTTTATACATTTCTACACTCCTTAGGCAAAAAGCAGCCTATATGTATGCAGCACATCTCATAAAACATTTTATTTGTATTAATATCTAAAAATCCCTCTAATGATTATGTTGACACCACCAGTGTCATCTGATCCCCTCCAATCAGCATGTAGCATTAGGGGAACAATATTAACCCACTATTTACCTGCTGTTGACTTGCTCAGCCAATCTCCTTGCAGCTTCCTGTCTGTATGTCAGCAGCAATACATCACAAATATCAGTGATACACTACAAATCCCAGGCTGCTTTGCAGCTCAAACAGGAACCCTGAGAGTTAATTCAAAAGTCTCAGTCAACCTGATTGGCCAAAACAAATCATTTTAAATTTAATGCTAATTTAGCCTGGATTTGGAGGGAGTGTTAATTTGTAACTGTGAGAAATTACAAGACATTTTGCTGACTTCAATGTAAGTGTTTAAATGATTAATTTGGGATTTTTTTATTTTCAAAAAATGTTTGCATACACTACTAATTCTCCTCTATCAGATGCATTCATAATCCAACAAACTTAAGTATGCCTTTAAATATGATTTTATGTATAATTATTATTAGCATATGCTGGGTCCCGACGCAGCCGGAAGACGAGCGGAGGAGCGGAGGAGCAGCTGCTGATGGAAGGTAAGTGAGTGGAAAGGGAGAAGGGGAGGTAATTAGAGAGGGGTAAAGTGAGGAGAGGGGTTGAGGAGGGAGGATGAGGAGGGGGGTTGATGTTGAGGAGGGGGGTTGCGGATGAGGAGGGGGATGGAGGATGAGGAGTTGGCTTGAGGATGAGGAGGGGGGTTGAGGAGGGAGGATGAGGAGAGTGATTAGGGAGAAGGAGGGAAAAAGACATGAGGGAGAGGGGGGAAAGAGACACAGGAGAGGGAGAGGGGGGAAGAGACCCGGGGGCGGAGAGACAGAGGGGTGACTCGAGTATAAGTCAAGGGGCATTTTCAGCCTGAAAAACTCAAGTATATACAGTAATTATTCTCTGAGACCTTCATTTGGAAAAGAAAGTACCCTCTTTCAGCTGCAACAAATAAAAACACGCTTTCAATGAGCCCCTAATATATTACTATTAATGCTTAAACTGTCCTTGTGGACCACCTTAGTTCACTTACATGACTGTCCTGTATATCTTATTTTTCTTAGACACGCCCCTTTTTCAATGTCTCTGCCTGTTTCATTCTCCTCTTCCCAAATGATACTCAGTATATAATGTTTAATGAGCGTTGGGAGCCACAGAGCTGCTGGCTTCCAAAAATCTTGATCAATAGACAAATTAAAGAGACCCTGAAAATGATTTACCCCCAGAGGTGAACAAATTAAAAAATTAAAAAAGTTAACTTTTTTTTTTTTTAGGGCACAGACATGGCTTCAGTTTTTTACGGTCAATAATCAAATTACATTTACTATTTTTTTAAATAAGGGTGCAAAGGTACAATGTTTTGACCAATGGTCATCAGATCTTTTCCTGGTTAATATCTCCCTCTGCATTCCTGCTGTTCAGAGAAAAACTATAAATCTTTGTCTTCACAGAATCTCTATCTTGTCAACGGAGTTTGCTTATAAGGGAACAGTCAGGAGTGTGTTTGTAAACAAACGTAAGACTGCAGATTTTTAGCTGTTATTAGTGTAATAAAAAAACAATAGATCATTTTAACACATAATCTTACATAGTTACATAGTAATTAAGGTTGAAAAAAGACTTTCAGTCCATCAAGTTCAACCTTTTAAGATCTCCTCTGATCTGCAATATGCAGATTAAATATGAATTACTTAGTTGTTAATTTATTATTAATCAATTATTTATTTATTTATTTATTTTTTTAATCCAGAGAAAGGCAAACAGAAAAAAAAAAAAAATCCTTCCTGACCCCAGATACTGGCGATTGGATTTCTCCCTGGATCAATACTCTCTCTCTAATTATCCATGATAACCCTGAATTCCCTTTTTAATTAGAAATAAATCCAGTCCCCTTTTAAAGTTATCTATGGAATCCGCTGTCACCACCTCCTCTGGTAGAGAATTCCACAGATTAACCCTTAATGTGAAGAACCCTTTTCTTTCTTTGAGGTGGAATCTTTTTACTTCTAACCTATCTTGTGCTCTTTCTCACCACGAAGAGCACTTATAGTGAGATAAATGGCCCTTTTCTTACATTGTAGACATTTTATTCACTTTTATTTATTGTGTTTTATAATAACTTGGTAAGACCACAAAATACCTGAATGAACCTCACAAACCACTAATGTCTGAGGAGGAGGAGGTGAGGAGTGTAGGAAGGAGGAGGAGAGGGAGGAGGTGAGGAGTGTAGGAAGGAGGAGGAGGGGAGGAGGTGAGGAGTGTAGGAAGGAGGAGGAGGGGGAGGAGGTGAGGAGTGTAGGAAGGAGTTTTCTTATTGAAGTTCAAATAAATGTGTAAATGTTTTACCACTTGTCTTTACAGTGGGGGCTAGAGAATGGAGGACCTGGGGCAAAAAAAAATAGGGGCCAACATTACAATATTATGTATATATATATACGTGTGTGGGTGTATATATAGATTATATATATATATATATTGTATATATTTTATTTATAGTGTAGGGCACCCCCATACCCCCTGGTGCACTCCCTTCTCTCTCTCTCTTTCTCTGTCTCTCACCTCTCTTCCTTCTCTCTCTAACCTCCTCCTCTCCCCTTTCTCCTTCCTCACACCTTTCCTACCTCCTTTTCACTTATACTATCCTCTCTTCTCAGTCTCCTTCCCCCCTTCCTTTCCTCCCTCTCTTCATCCTTCTTTTCTCTTCCCTGTCTTTCACCTTTCTTCCCCCCCCCCCCCCCTTCATTCCCTGATCTTGGCACTTGGGTCGGACTTGGGTCTTCATTCCTCCCCAGGCTCTCGTTTAGAAGAAATCTGGAGGCTGTTTCCAGGCAACTGTAGGTAGCGCCACGTGGGCCTGCTTGGGACCCGACACAAATGTGAAAAAATGTTATATTAAAAAATAGACTGCATTGGGCCACACAGAGTAGGGCCCCGGTGCATTACACCACCTGCACCAGCAGCAGATCTGCCCATGTGTCTTTATTGCTATGTTCGGTGATACTGATTAAGGATTAGCATGAGCACTGGAATACATGTGTACCCCAATGACATGTGGACATGTGTACCCCAATGAAGCTGTGAGCTATACCATGTAGGGTCACCCAAGATGGGCAGGTCATAGCAGAGAGGTCAGACATATTGTGGTCCACTGGAGGAAGAACTGCCAAGATACCCTTTTGGATAAGCACGACCCGAGTCTGGTGTGTTGCAGTCCATTGGATTATATTTTACAGTGGCCCGTTTATCCTTTTCATCCTGGATTTCAGTGATCCATTTATTTTTCATTTTTTAATAACGTAACATTGAATAACTCAAGTAATTGTTGGGTCATTATTTATTAAAGACGTCCAGTGCCAGCCCAAAATTACAGATTTTGCCGTGTTTTTAATAATGATAATTGTACTTAGATTGATATTCACCCAATGATTGCGCCATTTTTTTGTCTATCAATCTCTTCTTATTGTCAAGCCCCAGTAAATCCCATTCATGGGCAGTGAAATGTGTCTTCACGCTAACCGCAGAGCTTTCCAAGACGTCTTGGACAACACGGTCAAGAAATGTGTTCAAGTTGGCCAACAAAGCCTTCCGATTTGCCAGCCATAGCATAGCCCAGAAGAGTATTAATCAACTTAATAGTCATGTTGTGTAAACCTTGTTCAAGAATCAAGAACAAGAGGAGGACATTGTGACACAGAAATAATTGTTTTTTAAACACACCAATAAATCTATTGCAAGAATTAAAAAAAAGAGAAAATAATGCAGTTATTTCATATAAAAATATGATTAAAGTTCAATTTGGGGGTTATTACAAGTACTTTATCAATTAAATGTAATTTTAAAAGTTGCATTTTTATATAGTATTTGCAGTATTGACTGTGAACCAGATTTTCTGATCCACCCACAAAATCAGCTTTTATAATTGAAATGTTCTAATCTTTAGTGCCAGTGTTTTTAATAAAGATTAAATTAAATCTAATTACTCTTTTTGTCTCTGCATGGACCAGGAAATTAAAACATTGAACAATGTGATAGAGACCAGATTTTCTTAAGTCAAAAATAAAAAAAAATGCAATGTTTAGTGTTTTTTTTATCTACAAGATTTGATTGTTGTGGGTGAATGTCTTCATACAGGATTTACGATTGTTCTCGTAATTAATTATTAGTAACTTTCAAACCAACAGGAACAAAGTGATGGAGATACTCACCATTAAAGTGGTCACTGTAGTCGCCAACTGTGATTTGCACCATCAGGGAGCTGATTGAAAAAGTGTTTTCCTTTTTAAAATTGTGGTTCTGTTGTTAGTGATATAAGCAGATCATTTTCATTTTGCTGTGTATCTGCACTGTAGTATATTTAATGGGTGTCCACCATCCGGGCCACTGGTACCTGATGGGCACGGGTTGGGGTGATTGACACATTTGTTGGTATTTCCAGTTAAGACTCAGTAAGAATCAGCTGCACAGATAGCTCAGATAGTAGAGTGTCTGCCTGGTGTGCAACCGATCGGGTTTAGATCAAGCTGTTTGCTCTCACTCTTTTCATTTTTTTAACTATTTTTTACTAGTAACTTGCCTGGCAAAAATGACTGCATAATATTTATTATGTCTCTTCCACCCCTCCCCTGTGTCTCCCCCTCCTCCACGTGTATTCCCCCCCGTCCCTGTGTCTCTCCCCTCCCATGTCTCTCCCGACTGTGCCTCACATGTCTCTCCCCCTGTATCTTTTCCCCCCATCTCCCTCTCCTGTGTCTTTTACCCCCTCCTTCCTCCCCATGTCTCTTTCCCTCCTTCCCCTGTGTCACTTTCCCCTCCTCCCTCCACTGTATCTCTTTACTCCCTCCCCTGTGTCTCCCCCCCTGTATCTCTCCCCCCTCCCATGTCTCTTTCACCCCCTCCCATGCGTCTCTTCCTACCTTCCCTGTGCCTCTTTCTCCCACCTCCGATGTGTCTCTTCCCCCCTCCCCTGTGTCTCTTTGCCCCTCCCTGTGTCTCTTCCTCCACTCCTCCCTCCCTAGTGTCTCTTCCCCCACTCCTCCCTCCCCTGTGTCTCCCTCCCTCTTCCTTCTTCCCCTGTATCTCTTCCCCCCCTGTATCTCTTCCCCCCTCCCCTGTATCTCTTTCCCACATTACCCTATGTCTCTTCCCCTGTGTCTCTTTCCCCCCTCCCTTGTGTCTCTTTCCCTCCTCTCTGTGTCTCTTCCTCCACTCCTCCCTCCCTTGTGTCTCTTTCCCTCCTCCCTGTGTCTCTTCCTCCACTCCTCCCTCCCTTGTGTCTCTTTCCCTCCTCCCTGTGTCTCTTCCTCCACTCCTCCCTCCCTTGTGTCTCTTCCCCCACTCATCCCTCCCCTGCGTCTCTCTCCCTCTTCCTTCTTCCCCTGTATCTCTTCCCCCCTCCCCTGTATCTCTTCCCCCCTCCCCTGTATCTCTTCCCCCCTCCCCTGTGTCTCTTCCCCCCTCCCCTGTATCTCTTCCCCCTCCCCTGTATCTCTTCCCCCCTCCCCTGTATCTCTTCCCCCCTCCCCTGTATCTCTTCCCCCCTCCCCTGTATCTCTTCCCCCCTCCCCTGTATCTCTTCCCCCCTCCCCTGTATCTCTTCCCCCTCCCCTGTATCTCTTCCCCCCTCCCCTGTATCTCTTTCCCACATTACCCTGTGTCTCTTCCCCTGTGTCTATTTAACCGTTATTTATTTGTTCCGCTAGATATAGATTTATGGTATTCATTCCATATTGTTAAAAATGTGTATTTAGTTTTATAGATATTGTATTGTTTTATCATTTGGTATAATAATATTAGTAAATTGCCCGTCAAAAATGACGGTATAATTTTTTTTTCTCTCCCTCCCCCCAATCTCCCTCCCTTGTGTCTCTCCGCCACCCTTCCCTGTGTCTCTCCCCCCTTAAATTCCCTGTGTCTCCTCCCTCCCCTGTGTTTCCCCCCTCTTCCCTCCCATGTGTCTCTTTCCCCCTTCCCTCCCCTGTGTCTTTCTCCATCTCCCCTTTCCAGTGTCTCTTTCTACCTCTCCCTGCCCTGTGTCTTTTTTCCCTCCCTTCCCTCCATTGTGTCACTACCCCTACCCTGTGTCTCTTCCCCCCTCCCCTGTGTCTCTTCCCCCTGGCTTCCTGTTCATTCAGAATTTTTTCACACCTCAAGAAGTTGATTAACAAATAATAAAAAGGTGAATTACAGCATAACTGCACAAAAAAGGTAAAGAAATAGAGGCTATATTTTTTTACATTCAAAAAATGTTTTAGAATACTTTTTGAGCATTGTTTTTAAAGGGACATTACCTCGCTGTTAAAATGCAAAAAAGTCTAAAGTTTTAAGTCTGTTTACACACAGTGTATCCTGCCTACTGGCTGCTTCGTGATTAATAACAGATAGCAGAGCGATAGCAGTGATTGGTAGCAGTTTTTCTCTTTGCATTCAAAAGTTAACCCATAACTGGCCTGTTTAGAGGATTCCAGAATTCCATGCTCTGCAGAGATTGATTTGTTGTGAGTTAACTCTTTTGTTACTTTTGCTTACTACACAGAGCTGAAGCTGTGGGTCTGGCAGTGGGCAGTCAGTAACACATGTAAACACAGACTTTATTTTATTTCTCAGTAAAAAATGCACTTATTTCAAAAGTATTTCAACAGGCTTTTAGGAGATCTTTACTGTGATGTGGTCCAAATTGTGCTGAATTAAGTGGCCTTTAAGTGTAAGGGTGAATTTTAAATATAGGAATAAAGAAGTCCATAAATTTTCACAAATCGTGGGAGGGAGACAAAAATATGCATCTGATTTTCTTAAGATGTCAGACTTTTATATGAATGGGGAATCACAGAGCAACAAAAATATTTATTTGAAATTATACATAATAATATCACAATAAACTATATAAAGGTGTACATTTGCTTGGTTCTAGGGGTTGCTGCGTTAGTGCCTCTCCTTTCTTCCATACCTTAAAACATGTCACTGTGTGGGCAGCAAGTGGTGAATCTCCATATTGCAATTTCCAATGCGCACATCACAGTCAATGGCTGCCTCTTGGGTATTGTGGTGTTGGCTCCAGCTCCAAAGATGTACCATAAGATCATGTGAACTAATAGGTCCAACAGGCCCCTATAATTTTCAATTTAAACTGCATGGATATATTTATGGGACAATAAAGACCTATTAAAATACTAATATCTCAAATAATGCATTCAGCAGTCCTTGACTCGACTTTAAGGACAAGATACAGTAGGAATCCTATCTGGAAACCCAAATGTTCCTTAATATCCAACTTGTATCCCGTGTTTACATTCCTAAATCCTGCACAGAGACCAGAGACAGAGACATATTCACTTAGTCATGCCCCATATCAGAGTCTAGACTGGATAAGCTCTTGTGATTAAGCAACAGAGAGCTAAGAAATACAAGACGTCTTAGACAATCCTGACAGTACAGCCATGTGAGACAGCAGCTTGCAGATTATATATATACTAGTGAATTGCCCCGTCAAAAAATGACGGGAATCAAATTGTAAGGCAGATAATGCTGTTTGCCACACAATGTAAGTCTTTTGGTCCTCTGAGTACCTTTGGCGCTCATTGCGAGCCTCTCCCCTCGTGTACTTTTGGTTGTTTGAGCACCTTTGGCGCTCATTGCAAGCCTCTCCCCTCATGTTCTTTTGCTCCTCTGAGCATTCTCTGTGCTCATTGCGAGCCTCTTCCCTGCTCTTTTTATATATATATATATATATAAACCGTATATATTTGAGTATAAGCTGAGTTTTTCAGCCATTTTTTTAAGGCTTTTTTATACTCGATTTTTATACTTAAGTCACTCTCCCCCCCGTGTCTCTTTACCCCCCGTGTCTCTCTAACCCCCTGTGTCTCTCTACCCCCCCAATGTCTCTCTACCTCCCCCCGTGTCTCTCTACCCCCGTGTCTCTTTTCCTCCCCCCTCCTCATCCTCAACCCCCCCTTCATTCTAATCCCCCCCCCTCATTCTACCCCTCTAAATCCCCCCCCTCTCCCTTTCCCCTCACTTACCTGCATCTGAAGCTCCTGCTCCGTCCTCCGCTCCTTCCGGGTCTTGACGTGGCACCCGGTATATGCTAATGATGTGGCGCGCATGTGAGGTTGAGGAGGGAGGGAGGTTGAGGAGGGAGGTTGGGGAGGAGGAGGGAGGATGAGGAGGGAGGATGAGGATGGGGGGGTTGAGGATGAGGATGGGGGGGTCGAGGATGAGGATGGGGGGTTGAGGATGAGGAGAGGAGTTGAGGAGGGGGGTTGAGGAGAGAGGTTGAGGAGGGGGGTTGAGGATGGAGGGTTGAGGTTGAGGAGGGAGGATGAGGAGGGGGGTGAGGATGAGGTGGGGGCTGAGGATGAGGAGATAGGTTGAGGATGAGGAGGGAGGTTGAGGAGGGGGATGAGGATGAGGAGGGGGGTTGAGGTTGAGGAGGGGGTTGAGGATGGGGGGGGTTGAGGATGAGGGGGTAGAGGAGGGGGGTTGAGGAGGGAGGTTGAGGAGGGGAGTTGAGGAGGGATGATGAGGAGGGAGGTTGAGAATGAGGAGGGGGGAAAAGACACAGGGAATGGAGAGGAGGGGAAGAGACACAGGGAAGGGAGAGGGGGGAAGAGACACAGGCAAGGGAGAGGTGGGAAGAGACACAGGGGAGGGAGAGGGGGGAAGAGACACAGGGGAGGGAGAGGGGGGAAGAGACACAGGCAAGGGAGAGGTGGGAAGAGACACAGGGAAGGGAGAGGGGGAAAGAGACACCGGAGAGAGAGGGGGACACAGAGGGCACAAGAGGGACACAGGGGGCAGCACATTTCCCACCATCGGCTTATACTCGAGTCACTCATTTTACACAGTATTTTGTGGTAAAATAGGTGCCTCGGCTTATACTCGGGTCAGCTTATACTCGGGTCAGCTTATACTCGGGTCGGCTTATACTCGAGTATATACGATATATATTTTCTAATAATAATAAATTAGTTAATGAAATAATAAATTAATATACTTTACCTATTTGTAATTAATATATCCAGCAATCAATATGCTGAAGAGCTAACAATCGCTGTTGTTTTTCCTGCAGCATACAATGTACATTTGGACGGTTGCTGACCTGAGGTGTAAGTGTCAGCATTGTGGCAAGTGTGCAGTGTAAATAGGCTGCGTGCGCGAGGGGAAGCCATTTGTTTAGGTGTGTAAAGCGCCATTTTAGAAAGATAATGTTTTAGTTGCAAGTTAGTGTTGTAAAATAGCGGCGATTGTCTATGTGTTACGCGGGTCTCGAGCATTTTCCGTCCTCTCTAAAAGATTATTTTGTACGTTCCTGGGTAAAAGTCTTATGTGCCTGGCGGTGTTTTGCGTGCTTAAGGGTCGTGTAGCCTCGCTTTCGTTTGTTTCGATTTCCGAAACTGGGCAAATTGTGTTTAAATTGTCGTGCATCCTCACCCCCAGACGTCCTGGCTGTCCCCCCGTGCTGTGTCATGTTTATTTTATTTATTTTGTTATTTTCAGCCGCTAAGTTCGTATTTTTTCGACCTTAAGTCTTGCGCCTCATATTTTTTTTCTAAGTCCCTCTTTGCAGTCTTACGTGCCTGGCTGGTTTTGCGTGGTTAGGGGTCGTCTAGCCTCGTTTTCCTTTTTTTGGTCTGCCATTTTTCTTGTTGCTTAGGCGATTTTCGAGTGCCTAAAGTCTGCAAATTGTGTTTAATTTCTTGTCCAACCTCACTCCCAGACGTCCTGGCTGTCCCCTCGTGCTGTGTGTGATTTTTTTTGTATTTTGTATTTTTATTTTCTTTGTGTTTTTGTTGTTTTTGTATGTGCGCGGTTCGGCCGTTAACTATGTATTTTTTTGACGTCGTATTTTTTTTTTTAAGTCCCGCTTTTCTTTTTTTCAAACTGCTACGGGTCTTGCATTGTGAATTGTGTAATTTAGATTTTTGTTGATCTGTAGTTCAGCAGGTCATAGGGATGAGCGCCTATGGCGCTCATCTCCACCAGCGCAGTGAGCGCCTTCAGCGCTCACTGCCTAAGTCGTGCGGGTTCGTAGGGATGAGTGCCTATGGCGCTCATCTCAACCAGCGCAAGGAGCGCCTTTTGTTATTTTCTATGTGTTTTTGTTGATTTTGGATGTGCGCAGTTTGGTGCTCCTTGCCAGCAACTGCGCGAGCCCGCAAGCATTAGCAACAACCCATATTGCTCAAAACTATACGTGATACAAATATAGCTCCTTCCCAGCAACTGCGACCCTCGCAAACTTTACAAAATACGAGACACGTTACGACCCATTATGACCTTGCAAAAAAAACGAAAATGAGGCTACAGCAGTCTAGAGACGCAAAACACCACCAAACACCTACGTATTTGCCGAAAAACACCTACGAGATTAGAAAACAAGGACGCAACCCGCACATCGCCAACAACATTACAAACACAACAAATATAAACAACAAACACATAAAAAGGTTACTCACAGCAAGGGGGGGCACCAGGACCTCTGCAAGTGACGTTACTCCTCAATTTAAGCACAAATTTCGGAGTTTAGAGACCCGAAAATCACCTAAGCGAGAGAAAATATGGCTGCCGAACAAAACGAAAACGAGGCTAAAGGTCCCTAAACACGCAAAACACCACCAAAGAACTACGGATATTCCGAAAAACTCGCACGACATAGAAAACAAGGACTCAAAATCAGCCACATTATATACACCAAACACCATCAGCTCACTTACAATTTCATTGCCGTCATTTTTTGACGGGCAATTCGCTAGTATATATATTTATATGTCGGTGCATTATAAATAAACAATAATATTATTATATGTAGATAGAGAGATAGATAGATAGAGACAGACAGACACATAGATAGATAGATAGA
>CM050169.1:729287-755913 GCA_027410445.1 Discoglossus pictus
ACTACATAAGTAGTAAACCCCAAAGGTTTAGCATTTCCTGCAAGGAGTTATGTGCAGAATGTATATTCTAAGTCTGTTTTGATGTATTGTTAAGTATAATCACATGGCATCCCTATTCTGCCTAGTAGTAAATCTGTGCATGGATTGTGTGGCTCATTTATCCTAATATACGGCTCAGAGTGCTTGTTAAGTGTGGGGAAGGGGTCTAATTATATGATAACATTAGGGGGTGTGGATCTATCCTGTTAAGTTTTCGGGACAGGTCCGCCGATGCTGTGCGGCCTCCAACCGCTAGATGGCGCTGCCGATATTATGCAGCGCTGCTGATATGTGAGAAAAGTTCTAAGCTTATAATGTTAGCCTAACCGTCACCCTAACCGTTTACCTAAGCCTTGATTCTATGATATGGCACCGGAATATCGGCAGCGCCATCTAGCGGATGCTCACCGCCACTGCTGCATCCTTGTGCAGCGCTACCATAAGAGATTAGGACCAGGGGTGTTCTTTCTACCACTACAGAGACAGACAAGCAGATGGCAATGCTAATTAGCACATCAGAGCATCTAATTAGTATTCAGGATCTAACAATTTTCTGCACAAATAATAGTGTTTATCTCAGCAATGGTTTACTTTGGAAACAAACGACTTTGGGGTGACAATATCCCTGTAATTACAGTGCATGTGCTATAATACTCATGAACATTTTAATTTGCACTTAAAATTTATTTATCATCATTAATGTCTTTTTTCCTCCATCCAAAAAAATAGAAAAACAATCACGAAGCGAACGTCTGCATCATTTATAATATTTAAAGACACATTTGCTATTTGGAAGCATTCAGACCTGGCAGGGCTGAGACAGCTGAGATTTAGCACCAACATCTTAAGGAAATGCTGACACCACAAGTTGCAACAAGCAGGAGATGACTTGGCCAACCGTTCCCAGTGCGAGGACCAATGGCGGGGAGCGTCCTTCTACCCTCCCCAGTCTCTGGGGGCCACTAATTGTCTGTGGTGGTTGCCATATACATTTAGACCTATTTGGTAACACGGCAATCAATTTAAAGACACACAGCCAGAAAGTCTGGAATTAAACCGCTGCGCAACACTATACATGCGCCATCTGGGCTGTATCCCCAGATAGGTTTGTCCTTGAGACGTCACATTTAAGGACTCGTTATACAGCATTATAATTGGGTTTCAACACTCAAAGAAATATTTCTGCATTTAATCATAGCATGTTACCAAATGGCGCTGCATAGCTACAGCAGGGTTTTTATTACTGTAACTAATTATTAAGTTAACTGAAAAAAATATATATATATTATTTGTTAATATTCAGTAAATTCCTACTTTTTTAGGATTCTTTCTCCTCTATATTCAGATTCTTTTCGTTATATTACAATTTCCTACAGAAAGACATATAGTGACAGGGAATGGCGCAGCCTCGGGCACAGGCGTCTGAACCGCGTTAAATCACAAAAATATTATTTCACATCAATGTGGCCTTCACAAGCAATAATTCAATATCTGTTAAAAAAAACGGAATTGTTTAATATCTATTTGTCTCCATTTTATCAGAATTTATAGATATAGAGCCTGATTCAATTGCAAGCCCGCATCTCACAGGGTCCAGGCCGTATGTCTGCAGGTGGGTTGCGGGCTCGGGCTCGTGTCCGATTGCGATGCTATTCAATTGCTCAAGCTCGCAAGTCCCTGTCCCAAAGTCAAAACCGTAAACCATGCACTTGTCCGTAGCAGTTCAGGGCGGGAACATGATCAATTAAGCAAGCCCGTAACTGCCCATATCCTGTGAGTGTGTCCTTACCCTGTGAGTGCGTCCTCATCCTGTGAGTGTGTCCTTACCCTGTGAGTGCGTCCTCATCCTGTGAGTGTGTGCTTATCCTGTGAGTGCCTCCTTATCCTGTGAGTGTGTCCTTATCCTGTGAATGCGTCCTTATCCTGTGAGTGGGTCCTTATCCTGTGAGTGGGTCCTCATCCTGTGAGTGGGTCCTCATCCTGTGAGTGTGTCCTTATCCTGTGAGTGGGTCCTCATCCTGTGAGTGTGTCCTTATCCTGTGAGTGGGTCCTCATACTGTGAGTGTGTGCTTATCCTGTGAGTTGGTCCTTATCCTGTGAGTGCGTTCTTATCCTGTGAGTGCCTCCTTATCCTGTGAGTGTGTCCTTATCCTGTGAGTGTGTCCTTATCCTGTGAGTGGGTCCTCATCCTGTGAGTGGGTCCTCATCCTGTGAGTGCGTCCTTATCCTGTGAGTGCGTTCTTATCCTGTGAGTGCGTCCTTATCCTGTGAGTGTGTCCTTATCCTGTGAGTGGGTCCTCATCCTGTGAGTGTGTGCTTATCCTGTGAGTGCGTCCTTATCCTGTGAGTGCGTCCTTATCCTGTGAGTGCGTCCTTATCCTGTGAGTGCGTCCTTATCCTGTGAGTGTGTCCTTATCCTGTGAGTGGGTCCTCATCCTGTGAGTGTGTGCTTATCCTGTGAGTGCGTTCTTATCCTGTGAGTGCGTCCTTATCCTGTGAGTGCGTCCTTATCCTGTGAGTGCGTCCTTATCCTGTGAGTGTGTCCTTATCCTGTGAGTGGGTCCTCATCCTGTGAGTGTGTGCTTATCCTGTGAGTGCGTCCTTATCCTGTGAGTGTGGCCTCATCCTGTGAGTGCGGCCTTATCCTGTGAGTGCGTCCTTATCCTGTGAGTGCGTTCTTATCCTGTGAGTGCCTCCTTATCCTGTGAGTGTGTCCTTATCCTGTGAGTGCGTCCTTATCCTGTGAGTGTGTCCTTATCCTGTGAGTGGGTCCTCATCCTGTGAGTGTGTGCTTATCCTGTGAGTGCGTCCTTATCCTGTGAGTGTGGCCTCATCCTGTGAGTGCGGCCTTATCCTGTGAGTGCGTCCTTATCCTGTGAGTGCGTTCTTATCCTGTGAGTGCGTCCTTATCCTGTGAGCGTGTCCTTATCCTGTGAGTGTGTCCTTATCCTGTGAGTGTGTCCTTATCCTGTGAGTGTGTCCTTATCCTGTGAGTGCGTCCTTATCCTGTGAGTGGGTCCTCATCCTGTGAGTGTGTGCTTATCCTGTGAGTGCGTCCTTATCCTGTGAGTGTGGCCTCATCCTGTGAGTGCGGCCTTATCCTGTGAGTGCGTCCTTATCCTGTGAGTGCGTTCTTATCCTGTGAGTGCGTCCTTATCCTGTGAGCGTGTCCTTATCCTGTGAGTGTGGCCTCATCCTGTGAGTGTGTCCTTATCCTGTGAGTGCGTCCTTATCCTGTGAGTGTGTGCTTATCCTGTGAGTGTGGCCTCATCCTGTGAGTGTGTCCTTATCCTGTGAGTGCGTCCTTATCCTGTGAGTGCGTCCTTATCCTGTGAGTGCGTGCTTATCCTGTGAGTGCGGCCTCATCCTGTGAGTGTGTGCTTATCCTGTGAGTGTGTCCTTATCCTGTGAGTGTGTGCTTATCCTGTGAGTGTGTCCTTATCCTGTGAGTGCGTGCTTATCCTGTGAGTGCGGCCTCATCCTGTGAGTGTGTGCTTATCCTGTGAGTGTGTGCTTATCCTGTGAGTGGGTCCTCATCCTGTGAGTGTGTCCTTATCCTGTGAGTGTGTCCTTATCCTGTGAGTGGGTCCTTATCCTGTGAGTGTGTACTTATCCTGTGAGTGCGTCCTTATCTTGTGAGTATGTCCTTATACTGTGAGTGTGTCCTTATCTTGTGAGTATGTCCTTATCCTGTGAGTGGGTCCTTATCCTGTGAGTGTGTACTTATCCTGTGAGTGCGTCCTTATCTTGTGAGTATGTCCTTATACTGTGAGTGCGTCCTTATCCTGTGAGTGCGTCCTTATCTTGTGAGTATGTCCTTATCTTGTGAGTGTGTCCTTATCCTGTGAGTGCGTCCTTATCCTGTGAGTGTGTGCTTATCCTGTGAGTGTGTGCTTATCCTGTGAGTGCGGCCTTATCCTGTGAGTGTGTCCTTATCTTGTGAGTATGTCCTTATCCTGTGAGTGCGGCCTTATCCTGTGAGTGTGTCCTCACCCTGTGAGTGCGGCCTTATCCTGTGAGTGTGTCCTCACCCTGTGAGTGCGGCCTTATCCTGTGAGTGTGTCCTCACCCTGTGAGTGCGGCCTTATCCTGTGAGTGTGTCCTCACCCTGTGAGTGCGGCCTTATCCTGTGAGTGTGTCCTCACCCTGTGAGTGCGGCCTTATCCTGTGAGTATGTCCTTATCCTGTGAGTGCGCCCTTATCCTGTGAGTGTGTACTTATCCTGTGAGTATGTCCTTATCCTGTGAGTGCGTCCTTACCCTGTGAGTGTGTCCTTATCCTGTGAGTGCGGCCTTATCCTGTGAGTGCGTCCTTATCTTGTGAGTATGTCCTTATCTTGTGAGTATGTCCTTATCCTGTGAGTGCGTCCTTATCCTGTGAGTGTGTGCTTATCCTGTGAGTGCGTCCTTATCCTGTGAGTGCGTCCTTATCCTGTGAGTGTGTGCTTACTCTGTGAGTGTGTCCTTACCCTGTGAGTGTGTCCTTATCCTGTGAGTGCAGCCTTATCCTGTGAGTGTGGCATTATCCTGTGAGTTGGTCCTTACCCTGTGAGTGTGTCCTCATCCTGTGAATGTGTCCTTACCCTGTGAGTGCGTCCTTATCCTGTGAGTGTGGCCTTATCCTGTGAGTGGGTCCTTATCCTGTGAGTGCGTCCTTATCCTGTGAGTGCGTCCTTATCCTGTGAGTTGGTCCTTACCCTGTGAGTTGGTCCTTACCCTGTGAGTTGGTCCTTATCCTGTGAGTGCGTCCTCATCCTGTGAGTGTGTGCTTATCCTGTGAGTGCGTCCTTATCCTGTGAGTTGGTCCTTACCCTGTGAGTTGGTCCTTACCCTGTGAGTTGGTCCTTATCCTGTGAGTGCGGCCTTATCCTGTGAGTTAGTCCTTACCTTGTGAGTGCGTCCTCATCCCGTGTGTGCTTATCCTGTGAGTGCGCCCTTATCCTGTGAGTTGGTCCTTATCCTGTGAGTTGGTCCTTACCCTGTGAGTGGGTCCTTATCCTGTGAGTGCGTCCTTATCCTGTGAGTGGGTCCTTATCCTGTGAGTGCGTTCTTATCCTGTGAGTGCCTCCTTATCCTGTGAGTGGGTCCTTATCTTGTGAGTGCGTCCTTATCCTGTGAGTTGGTCCTTACCCTGTGAGTGGGTCCTTATCCTGTGAGTGCGTCCTTATCCTGTGAGTGCGTCCTTATCCTGTGAGTTGGTCCTTATCCTGTGAGTGCGCCCTTACCCTGTGAGTGGGTCCTTATCCTGTGAGTGCGTCCTTATCCTGTGAGTTGGTCCTTACCCTGTGAGTGGGTCCTTATCCTGTGAGTGCGCCCTTATCCTGTGAGTTGGTCCTTATCCTGTGAGTGCGCCCTTATCCTGTGAGTTGGTCCTTATCCTGTGAGTGCGGCCTTATCCTGTGAGTGTGTGCTTATCCTGTGAGTGCGCCCTTATCCTGTGAGTGCGCCCTTACCCTGTGAGTGGGTCCTTATCCTGTGAGTGCGCCCTTACCCTGTGAGTGGGTCCTTATCCTGTGAGTGCGTGCTTATCCTGGCAGAGTAGGCTTGCATACAGGGAGCACACAGAGAAAGCAGAGGGAGGAGACAGAGAGAGAGAGCACACAAATAGAGAGAGAGGGCACAGAGAGAGAGCACAGAGAGAGAGGGCACATAGAGGAGGGGCACAGAGAGAGAGAGGGAACACAGAGAGACAGAGGGCACAGAGAGAGGGCACAAAGAGAGAGAGAAGGCACACAGAGAGAGAAAGAAGGCACAGAGAAAGAGCACAGAGAAAGAGAGAGCGCACATAGAAAGAAAGGGCACAGAGCGAGAGGGACAGTGAGCACAGAGAGGGAGGCACAGAGAGAGAAGGCACACAGAGAGACAGAGGGCACAGAGAGAGGGAACATAGAGAGATAGCGTACAAAGAGAGAGTGCACACACAGATAGAGGGCACAGAGGGAGAAGGGGAACACAGAAGGCACCGAGAGAGGGCACACAAAGAGAGACAGCACACAGAGAGAGACAGCACAGACAATGGAAGATAACATATGATACTTTCATTCCTGACGGGTAAGTTACTAGTTTGATTTATTTATACCTTTGCACCTTTCCTATTAATACCTGTTCGTGCCAATTTCTCCCACTGCAGGTGCCAAGTATTTGTATTTTTACATTACAGATGTTTTGCACTTTTTTGCCCCCCCCCCCCCTTGCGCGCCGCTTCCGATATTTCTCTATATCCCGAGTAATAAATCAGAGAAGTCATTATTGTAAGGAATCGGGTCTAAAACCACCGGATCCCTCCGCCATTAGGCCGGGCCTCTGTCCTTCACCTTTTGGCTGCTTTATTTGTTGCTTCCTCCCCGATGTGTGAATCTGGTTTTAATGACCAAGGGAAATCCTGAGAGATGCTGCGAAGCGATAAACTTATTAGGCAACTTTATCCTGAGGTTATTATTACTATTAAATGGCCAAAACCAGTGATTATCTTAGAAATTAATTACTGGCAGCTAAACATGAGTGAGTTTCCAACAAGTCTAATGGAAAATTCATTTGTTTAAAATGACATGTTCTTCTGATAAAGTAACAGACAGAATTAGCTGAGAAGAAATGGAAAAATAATTACATTAGAAAATGCTTACTGCTAAGGAAAACCTGCGTCAGTCTATAAACCTCCATCATTGTCGGTACACTCTGTGTCTGACCCCACTGACCATATAGTGGGCGGCAGATGGACATGAAATACGTTTAATGTTGGATTTTGCTTTTTTCAAATCATTGAATATAAATGTTAGTAATGACTAATTACATTATAATGCGTCTTTGTTATTATTATTGCTAATTACAACATAAAATAGTTCAATATATATATACATACCTCTTGGTAGCCTCCCAGACCAGTTTTTTTCTCGTCTTTTCATCAATATTGGAGGGAGCTCCAGTTCTTGGTAATGTCACTGTTGTGCCATATTTTCTCCACTTGATGATGACTGTCTTCACTGTGTTCCATGGTATATCTAATGCCTTGGAAATTCTTTTGTACCCTTCTCCTGACTGATATCTTTTAACAATGAGATCCCTCTGATGCTTTGGAAGCTCTCTGTGGACCATGGCTTTTGCTGTGGGATGCGACTAAGAAAATTTCAGGAAAGACCAACTAGAGCAGCTGAACTTTATTTGGGGTTAATCAGAGGCACTTTAAATGATGGCAGGTGTATGCTGACTCTTATTTAACACGATTTGGAATGTGATTGCTTAATTCTGAACACAGCTACATCCCCAGTTATAAGAGGGTGTGCAGACTTATGGAACCACATTATTTGTATTTTCTTTTTTTTCTTCCCTCCATCTAAAAGATTTCAGTTTGTTTTTCAATTGAGTTGTACAGTTTATAGGTCACATAAAAGGTGGAAAAAGTTCTGAAATTATTTATCTTTGTTTCATTTTTTTACAGCACAGAAACCTGACATTTTTACAGGGGTGTGTAGACTTTTTATGTCCACTGTATATAATAGTCGATTGCCCGTCATAAATGATGGGATAATCTTTGATGTATTACTCCCCCCCTCCCCTGTGTCCCTCCCCCCCTCCCCTGTGTCTCTTCCCCCCTCTCCATCTCCTGTGTCTGCTTCCCCCTCCCCTGTGTCTCTTCCCCCCTCTCGCTCCCCTCTGTCTCTTCCCCCCTTCATTCCCCTGCATCTCTTCTCCCCTCTTTACCCCCCATGTCTCTCTCACCCCCTCCCTCCCCTGTATCTCTTTCCCCCTCTTCTCCCTACCCTGGGTCTCTCACCCCTCTCCCTTCTCTGTGTCTCTCCCCCCATCTCCCTCACCTGGGTCTCCTTCCCCCTCTCTCTTCCCTGTGTTTCTCCCCCCCTCTCCCTCCCCTGTATCTCTTTTCCCCCTCTCCCTCCCCTGTGTCTCTCCCCCCCTCTCTCCCTACACTGTGTCTCTTTTATATATATATACTAGCGACTTGCCCGTCAAAAAATGACGGCAATGTGATGTATATGTTTGTCAAGTTGTTTAGTTATTAACATATATTTTTGACCCTTGTAAGTATTTTAATATGAACGTGTATTTTTGTAAAATGTTGATGTAATGTTTTTTTTAAATGTAATTAGTATCTGAAGAATTGTTAACTTTAATATACATTGAATGAATAGGAAAGCAAAAAGTAAAAACCCTTCTTTAAACGTCGCGAATTTTAACATGAAGTTTAAACTATATGTAAGCAATAACCATCAAAGTATATATTTTTAAACTTGAACTTTATTTTTTATGTAAGTTTAGAAGTTGACAAAACATTGGTATCATTTTGAACATTATAAACAGGAACATAGTGAATACATTTTGTAACCTAATTTTTTATTAAAAGTATTAACATTTGAATGTAAAAACAATTGACATTTAAATTAATCAGTATTAAAATTCAATTTCTATCACAATAATTGTTAACTTGAATATACATTGAATGTAGAGGAAGGCATACAGTAAAACTCTTCTTAAAACGTACGTAATTAAAGTAATTTATTACTGAGCACATAAACTGGCGATAAACATTAATGTAGGTAGTAATCTTAAGATAACAGACAATATTTACATTGTGACTTAAAAGGTGCTTGACCTCTTAACATCCACTTTGTAATCTGTTGAATGAAATAACTTGAAAATATATTTTTTAAACTTGTAACATTAGAAACATTAACATAGTGACTTAACATTTTAACATAATTTTTACTAACAATGCAAGGCAAGTATTTTGTGAGGCAAATCATTCATAAACATGACTTCCATTAATTATGACTGAATTAAACAACCAATTGTTATGTATTTTGCAATGCTTTAAAAAAATCTTGGCATCTTTAATTTGTATCCTTCAAAGTTATAGTACTTC
Organism: Discoglossus pictus; assembly: GCA_027410445.1. Taxonomy (NCBI): domain Eukaryota; kingdom Metazoa; phylum Chordata; class Amphibia; order Anura; family Alytidae; genus Discoglossus; species Discoglossus pictus. The sequence continues at coordinate 738,201 of CM050169.1, forward strand.
ATAGTAGACAATGTTTTTAGTAAAAATACGTCCATCTTCTAATAAATCACCTTGACTTTCATTGTTTTCAATGTAAACTTTAATAGCCTGTGGATTTTTGCACCGTGACAACGCAACGTACAATTGACCATGTGCAAAAACTGGTTCTTCCAAGAAAATACCCACAGATTTGAAAGTTTGACCTTGTGATTTATTAATGGTCATGGCAAATGCCATAATAATGGGAAATTGTCTTCTTTGAAGTATAAAAGGGAGACTACTTTTACTTGGTGCTAAATCTATTCTTGGTATGAAAACTCTCTCTCCTTTATGGGTCCCAGTTAAAATTTCAGCATCTATAAAATGGTCCTTTAATTGTTGAACAATTAATCTTGTGCCATTGCATAAGCCTTTTTTGGGGTTCATATTTCGCAGTAACATGATAATTGCACCTTTCTTTAGCTGCAAAATATGTGGTGGCATTCCAGAAGGAGTTAAAGAGTTTATGAATTCAGTCGAAAAGTTAGCCTGACTTTCATTGTCATCAGCAAGTACAGAATCAGCACTGTGATAATTTCTTTGTGGTGCATAAATTTTTTTTAAGATTTCATTATTGAGGATTAATGCATCTTTATTTTTACACGTCAGTATGACTTGGTTGGCAAGCTCGGAATATTCTTCGTTATTTATGCTCCCTTCAAATATAGCCGATATAATATCTTGTTGACAAATCATATGAGGTGGGATCTCTACAGTGTCATCAGGTAAATGTAGTATTTTTTCTGTTCTGCCTTCTCCAATTTTAATAAGCCAATCATTGAAATCAGTTTGGCCTTCTGATCTCATATTTTGTTGCAGTTGAAGATGGGTAAAATGTTTCCATACTGTACTTGACTTTATACATGTTTCGATAATGTCAGTTCGATTTCCATGTACAACGACAGGTAATGTTTGTCTGAAATCGCCACCCAACAACATTACCTTTCCACCAAATGGAAAAATATTCTCCATGACTTCACGAAGCAAACGGTCAATACATTGGAGGGCATAGCATGACATCATTGTGGCCTCATCTATTATAATTAATTTACATTTCTTAAATTTCTTTGCTTGTAAGGATGTCATGCGAATATCTGACACAGAATTTTCTAAAATAGGCACTGGCAGTTTAAATCCACTATGAACAGTTCTTCCACCTTCTAATAAAAGTGCAGCAATTCCAGTAGTGGCAAACGCCATTGCTATTTTTCCTTGTGCTCGTACTGAACTCATTAATAAATTGTACAAATATGTTTTTCCTGATCCGCCAGGTCCATCAAGATAGAAATAACGCTCTGTCACCATGTCATCATCTATAGCATTTTTAATGGCATGAAATGCTTGCAATTGTAGTGTATTTAAAGTTGCAAGTCTTTCTTCTGTTCTTTCTGCTTGTAGTTGAATGTCATAGTCTTCAAAGTTAATGTCATCTATAAGACCTGGATCAGGCAAATTAAAACTTGCACAACTTAATCCATGAGTTAAAAAGACTTCTTGGATTTCCATTAACGCTTTTAAGTGTGCAATGGGTTCATTGTATCGTCGCATAAAGTCTTCAGCCATATTACTTTTAAAAGTCTCCCACAAAGCTAATGCATTTGGAGCATTTGAGAAGATACAAATAAAAGCAAATTGTTCTCTCATCTGTCGTGGCATTTGACATTGTGCTGCTTCTTCTAAACATCTTTCCCACTCTGTATCATCAGCGAGTAAGTTTATATGTCTTGCAGCTAAATGGAAGGATTCATATACAATGTCATTAACAGTTCTTAAGTGTTCAAAACTTTGTGCTCCAGGAACATTTAAAAGTAATATCCGTAAGCAAAAACGTTCCACATCTCTTGGACTGACTGTGTAAATTCTTGGAATAATTTTATTGCCTCTGGTTTTTCTTGGTCTCCATAATCCATTCACAAAAACATAGTGATATGGAATTTCAATATATAAGTATTGTGTTGCTTCAGCATCAGTGGAATTTAATGCAAACCATGCAGTTAGTGTAGTGTGACGATCTTCACTTTGGGCCAATGCATTCATTTCATTTCCAGCATGGAAATAGACTAAATGTTGTTGTGGCAAATGTACTGCTAACCTATATACTGCATGTGATCTATCATGCATTTCAAATTTTAAAAGCCGCCACATAGCTTCTGGCGCACTGACATAGCGAGCATCTACATGAGATGCAAGTTCATCATGTACTAACTCACTACTTTCAGGGTTGTCTGCACTTTTGACGACTACAGTAGCTGCATCGTAACCTTTGTAAATATATTTGTAGACATATTTAATGGATTTGATGGAAGTGCAGGCTTCTACGTTGATGTGGGCGTTGTACTTCATGAGTAAATGTGGATTGTAGGGTACTACATATCTATTGTCCACTTTTTTTCCACGAATAATGGCACTATCACCTTCTCTTCTTTTATAAAGTGGATATCCATCACAATTGGCATAGGTTTTGTCTCTATAATCTTTTGGAAATTGTTTGGAACATTTATTATTTTCCATACATGGTGATTGTGGATTAAGGTCACCACAGGGTCCATGAATCACGCGATGAGTAACAATCTCATATAGTCTACCATATAGTTCTGGATCTGGTAGTTCAGCAACAATGACTGCATCCACTTTGTCTGAAGTATCTAATTTATCTTTTTCTTGAAGTATTATTAGAAGATGTGCATGTGGAAGGCCTCTTTTTTGAAATTCAATGGTATATACATAAGCAAGACATTTGCCAAATAACTGATTTATAGTGAAGTCACGTATTAATTCATTTAATTTAATCTTAAAAACTCTGGCTACTAAATCTGGTCGATCTGAAGCAGTTTGTCCAAGAAGTAGATTTAGTGTAATTTCTGGCCATTGTGGATTACATGTAAATGTCACAAATAGATCGGGTTTGCCAAATTTTGTCACAATAGCCATAGCATCATTGTATCTTTCTCTCATATTCCGAGGAGATCCTTGAAAGGAAGATGGTAAAATGATGGCTTTGCCAGCTGTCATGTCTCTGCTTGTAGCCACGTCAGCAACATAGTCCATGAGTCCAGAATATTGTTCTACACGGAGTTTATCTTGTTGATATTTGATAAAGTTTAAATTATTTGCCTCAACTTGCAAATATGAATCAATAATCCATTGTTGTGTTAGTTTCCCACCACATAAAATTGGATTAAATACATTGCGAATGGCAATTTGAGCTACTTTAAATTCAAGCATAGAAACATTATTTCGGATTCTGGCTTTAGCATTTGGGTAACTGGGAAGAGTTAATTTTGGTTGCCAACCTGCTTCTCCGTGTGGGAAAAAGATGGGATATGTCATTGGATCTAAATTTGGACTTAAGATACTCATATTAATAAACGGTTGGTCCTCATTTCTAGGATATATTCGAATGTCTCTTTGAAATGGTGGTTCTCCTTCATCATTCTGAAACACCATTGCAACCTCATTTGTTGTTGGCAAGTTATAACGACGTTTATCAGTATGTCTGTCTCTTTTAAGCACCATATTAACCTTCGGCATTGGTAATTGATGTGTTTGTGCATGAAGTAGTTCATTTTCTACTTCTGCCAATTTTTTATAAGCTTTACTGTAGGGATTGTTGTCCATAATGTTATTTAGCTCTATGAAAACAGTGGGTAAGCATTTTTTATTTTCTTCCATCTGCATACGTTGGTCAACAGCTTCCATTGTATCTAGGACATATAGTTGAGCGAATTTTCTTTTATTTCCTTCCTCTGGATGTAAATGGGAAGTGCGATGATAAATTTGTCCTTGGACTTTAAAACAGTAAGGACCATGTCCTGGTACATTAGCAGCTAATGTTGCCCCCATGGATGCAAAGGATATGGCACTATTGTAGGATCTTATGTTTGTCTTAAAATTTTTGTAGTTTGGAAAAGTAGGTTCAGTCATAATATTTTGTAAATAAATTGGAAATTCTTTCCTTTCTGGAAGTTTGAACTTGCCTTTTTGACAACAACTAATAAATTGTCCATCTCTGGGTCTCTCCTGTTTAAAATAATAAGCCTCACAAAACTGACATTGAGTAGTCATGTCCCCACAACTATGAACCTCTACTGCTAAAGACTTGAGTAGAGGACAATTTGCAAAGCATATAGGATTTTGACTTTCATATTCATCAGGTGAAATGTCATATAATGTTTCAACAACAGGTTCTAAATGTTTTGTTTTTTTCGTTGCTTTTCTTGGTATATGTTGTATTGTTTGAGGTAAAATGTCATGTAATGTTTCATGAAACGGTTCTAAATGCTTTGTTTTCTTTGTTGCTTTTTTTGGTATCTCTTGTATTTTTTCTGGTAAAATGTCATCTGATGTTTGAGCAACAGGTTGTAAATGCTTTATTTTCTTTGTTGCTTTTTTTGACATATCTTTAATTTCTGCAAGTGACAGTCTTTTGCTTGCAATTCTTTTGCGTTCTTTTTCTCGTCGAATTTCCTTTTTCTCCGGTGTCTGCTGGCTGTCTGCTCTCTGTCGTCGTTCTCTAGCTTGGCGTCTTTTCTTTTCTTGTTTACTCTCGTTATCAGCCATGTTAATCTGTAAAAATAAAATAATGTACCATTAGTTTATTTTGAGATGTTAAGTTGTTTTTCATGACAAATAGTTATCAATAGTGTGTTAACATTTTATACTTAATCAATTTCAATGCGGTCAATTGAATAAAAGTCTAAATAAGGCCATCAGATAATTATTTAAAGAAATTTTTATTTATTAAACATGTATCCAAAAGCAAGTGTTTCAGTAACTAAAAAGGTATTTTCAATAAGATGTTATGTCCTTATTTACAGCACTATTCAATTTGTCAAATGGCAATTAAATTAGGGTTTAGGACTGGAATGTTACAATGACAAATTGTATAGATTCTGTGTTTTTAGACTTTTTTGGACTATGCCAATTTATTTTTTAAGTTTACATTGAAGTTTGTATTTATTGTTAAAGATTATTGGCCCTAAAAGACAAATAAGAGATAGATGATAGATATTACTTTTTATACTGTACCTTGGTTGAAGTTTGATTTCAAGCAAAATTCTTTGTTGGTCCTGTGTTGAAAGCCTTCGTCCGATGGTGTGGTCCTGTGTTGAAAGTCCTCGTCCGATGGTGTAGTCCTCTGTTGAAAGTCCTCGTCCTCTGGTGTGGTCCTCAGTTCCAACTCCTGTTCCGATGTTGTTGACGCAGTATCTGTTATAAAATAAAAATGAAAATGTTATGTTATTTGAATGTCTTTGTATTAATGAAAAAATGGCATTATTTCTGTGTTTTTCTACAATCCTTTTTGGTGCGCCGCAATTTTGGTATGCTTCTGTAGGCTTTTTTCTAAGGCTTATAGGTGGTTAAACATTAAAGAAGAATATTAATTAATTTTTCTGTTTTTTTACTTGTTATACTGTACCTTGGTTGAAGTTTGATTTGAAGCAGAATCTTTGTTGGTCCTGTGTTGAAAGCCTTCGTCTGATGGTCTGGTCCTGTGTTGAAAGTCCTCGTCCAATCGTCTGGTCCTCTGTTGAAAGTCCTCGTCCGATGGTGTAGTCCTCTGTTGAAAGTCCTCGTCCGATGGTGTAGTCCTCTGTTGAAAGTCCTCGTCCAATGGTCTGGTCCTCTGTTGAAAGTCCTCGTCCGCTGGTCTGGTCCTCAGTTGAAACTCCTGGTCCGATGTTCTTGACGCAGTATCTGATATAAAATAAAAATGAAAATGTAATTTTATTTGAATGTATTTGTATGAACTAAAAAATGACATTATTTCTTTGTTTTTCAACAATCCCGTTTGGTGCCCACCACTTTTGGTATGCTTATTTAGGCCTTTTTCTAAGGCTTATAGATTGTTAAACATAAAATAAGAATCTAAATGTAGTTTGGTATGTGTTTGTGTGAGTTTTTATACAATCCTGTTTGGTGCGCACCACTGTTGGTATGCTTATTTAGGCTTCTTTCTAAGGCTTATAGGTTGTTAAACATAAAATAAGAATGTAAATGTAGTTTGCTATGTGTTTGTGTGAGTTTTCATACAATCCTGTTTGGTGCACACCACTCTTGGTATGCTTATTAATGTTGTTTTGTAATGCTAATAGGTTGTTAAACATAAAATAAGAATCTAAATGTAGTTTGCTATGTGTGTGTGAGTTTTCATACAATCCTGTTTGGTGCGCACCACTGTTGGTATGCTTATTTAGGCTTCTTTCTAAGGCTTATAGGTTGTTAAACATTAAATAAGAATCTAAATGTAGTTTGCTATGTGTTTGTGTGAGTTTTCATACAATCCTGTTTGGTGCGCACCACTGTTGGTATGCTTATTAATGTTGTTTTGTAATGCTAATAGGTTGTTAAACATAAAATAAGAATCTAAATGTAGTTTGCTATGTGTTTGTGTGAGTTTTCATACAATCCTGTTTGGTGCGCACCAATGTTGGTATGCTTATTTAGGCTTCTTTCTAAGGCTTATAGGTTGTTAAACATTAAATAAGAATTTAAATGTAGTTTGCTATGTGTTTGTGTGAGTTTTCGTACAATCCTGTTTGATGGGCACCACTTTTGTTATACTTATGTAGTGTTTTTTCTAATGGTTATAGGTTGTTAAACAAAAAGAATATGAATTTAGTTTGCTATGTGTTTGTTACAATCCTGTTTTGTGTGTACCAGTTTGTGTGTACCATATGTTGCATACTTTGGCCCTCATTCAATTGCAGTTTGGCCAATTCAATAGGGTTCTAAATGTGCTTATTTCGAGCCCTATTGAATTGTCCAAAATATCAATTGAATGAGGGCCTTTGGTTGCTGGATTTGTTATATTGTGAGGGCCTCATTGAATTTGGTTTTTCGCAATGGAATTTGGCTCAATATGAGCACAGAGCATCTTTTTTTACAGAAGTTTTTAACTAAAAACTTCTGTTCAAAAATATGCTCTGTGCTTATATAGAGCCCTATTGAAATGGGCAAATCACATTTGAATGAGGCCCTCGCCCATTAAACATATTTAGGTCCTGAATCAATTGCGTTTTGACCAATTGAATAGGGCTCTATATAAGCACATAAAATATTTTTTGACAGAAGTTTTTAGTTAGTGAAGACCTTGATTGTGGTTAGAAGTTCAGTAACTAAAAATGTCTGTCTAAAATATCTGTTATGTGCTTATATAGAGCCCTATTCAATTGGCCAACTCACAATTGAATAAGGCTCATGGTTCGGTTCTTTTTTATACTTAATACTTTACCTTGATTGAAGTGTGGAATGACAGAGGGTCCCCTCCTGCCAATCTTAATCCGCCGGTCTTCTTGTAGTGTCTGTTTGAAAAATAAAGTGAAATAGTGAATTATAGAATTTTTTATTTGTATTTAACAAAGCATGGCCTTTTCAGCATTTAAAGTATTTTTGTATCTTACCTCTTCTTCTTTGTTGGTGTTCTTTAAAAGGGATTGTGCTACACAGTGCACGGTGCAAATTGTTGAGAGACGCTGTTGATGCAGAGTCTGTTTGAATATTAAAAAAAGTAGAAAGATTGAGTTTTAGGTGATCTATTGAATTGCAGTAAATTAATTTCATTGAAATATACTTCTGTAATTATTTTGAATTAACATTATTTTTTGGTGGGGGCTACACACATATGTCACATACATGAAGCACATTTCCATAGTTGAAAGTAATTTTTTTGTGTGCGTGTGACATATCACTATACATGAATCATATTTTAATTGTTAAATTAACCTTATTTGTATTTTTGGCCAACATACATAAATGTGTGTGTGACATGTGACTATAGATGATACACATATATGTGCGTGTCACATGTCACTATACATTATACGCATAAATGTGCGTGTCACTTGTCAGTATACATTATACGCATATATGTGCGTGTCACATGTCACTATACATTATACGCATAAATGTGCGTGTCACATGTCAGTATACATTATACACATATATGTGCGTGTCACTTGTCAGTATACATTATATGCATATATGTGCGTGTCACATGTCAGTATACATTATACACATATATGTGCGTGTCACTTGTCAGTATACATTATATGCATATATGTGCGTGTCACATGTCAGTATACATTATACGCATATATGTGCGTGTCACATGTCAGTATACATTATACACATAAATGTGCGTGTCACTTGTCAGTATACATTATATGCATATATGTGCGTGTCACATGTCAGTATACATTATACACATAAATGTGCGTGTCACATGTCAGTATACATTGTACGCATAAATGTGCGTGTCACATGTCAGTATACATTATACGCATATATGTGCGTGTCACATGTCAGTATACATTATACGCATATATGTGCGTGTCACATGTCACTATACATTGTACGCATAAATGTGCGTGTCACATGTCAGTATACATTATACGCATATATGTGCGTCTCACATGTCAGCATACATTATACGCATATATGTGCGTGTCACATGTCACTATACATTATACGCATAAATGTGCGTGTCACTTGTCAGTATACATTATATGCATATATGTGCGTGTCACATGTCAGTATACATTATACACATAAATGTGCGTGTCACATGTCAGTATACATTGTACGCATAAATGTGCGTGTCACATGTCAGTATACATTATACGCATATATGTGCGTGTCACATGTCAGTATACATTATACGCATATATGTGCGTGTCACATGTCACTATACATTATACGCATAAATGTGCGTGTCACTTGTCAGTATACATTATACGCATATATGTGCGTGTCACTTGTCAGTATACATTATACGCATATATGTGCGTGTCACTTGTCAGTATACATTATACGCATATATGTGCGTGTCACTTGTCAGTATACATTATACGCATATATGTGCGTGTCACATGTCAGTATACATTATACGCATATATGTGCGTGTCACTTGTCACTATACATTATACGCATAAATGTGCGTGTCACATGTCAGTATACATTATACGCATAAATGTGCGTGTCACTTGTCAGTATACATTATACGCATATATGTGCGTGTCACTTGTCAGTATACATTATACGCATATATGTGCGTGTCACTTGTCAGTATACATTATACGCATATATGTGCGTGTCACTTGTCAGTATACATTATACGCATATATGTGCGTGTCACTTGTCAGTATACATTATACGCATATATGTGCGTGTCACATGTCAGTATACATTATACGCATATATGTGCGTGTCACATGTCAGTATACATTATACACATAAATGTGCGTGTCACATGTCAGTATACATAAACCTCTTTTTCTTATTTAATTTTTTTTTTTGATGTCCTGTCTTGAAAATAAGTAATATATTATAGCTTACCTCTCAGTTGTAATTTGCACAATGTAAAGTAGTAAATTAGGAAAGAATTATCTTCTCAAGTTTTAGCAGCAGTTATCTCCGAAGTCACTCTGTTCATCACCTGAGGAGAAATGTATTTTTCTCTGTCAAATAGACAGTATTTATAAACTTGTAGAACATTCTGGAAAGTTAGACCGTTAGAACGTAATACGCATGCGCTATTTGCGTTCCAGCTTACAATTTGCGTTCCATCCGCCATTTTGTGCGTAGTAGTGGTTAAAATGGTGTTTAATATGAGTGTGATCCGTTCCGCATAGTATGTGTTTCATTATTGCGAGTAAGTGTAGTGTAGTTACGTCTGGAGCCTCGTTTTCGTTTTGTTCGGTGGCCATTTTTTCTCTCGCTTAGCCGATTTTCGGCCGTTTAAACTCTTTGTTTTGACTTAAATGGACGTGTAAATGAACTTTGGAGGTGCCGGATGCCCCCCCGTGCTGTAAGTAAGCTTTTTATGTGTTTGTTGTGTTTATTTCTTGTGTTTGTGATGTTTTGATGCGCGGCGGTTGGAATGGGTCTTTCGCGGCCGTATTTTTTTCCGATGCGGCCGTATTTTGTTGCGATGTTGCCGTATTTTTTTGCGATATACGCAGTTAGCTTTTACGTGTACGACGCAGTGTATTTGTTTCTAAGTCGTGCGTATGTGTGTTAATAGCGTGTGAGGGGCCTTTTTTACTGTTTTTTTGTTAAGTCTTGCGTCTGTGTGTCTGGGTGTAAGCGGGTGTGAGGCGACTTTGAGTTTTTTTTTGTTATGAAGTTGTGTGTGTGTGTATGTGTGTGTTAACACAGCCGATGTTGGGATGCTCCCACCACCGCAAATGCGGACCCTCGCTTCGTGAGGATCCGCATTTGCGGGGACGTTGTTGGGTTTTTGTTGGCTGGGCGGTTGGGTTTATTCTGTTAAAAAGTCGTGTGTGTGTATGTGTGTGTTAACACAGCCGACGTTGAGCCTCCACCACCGCAAATGCGGGCCCTCGCTTCGCGAGGACCCGCATTTGCGGGGAACTGCGTCCCTCGCTTCGCGAGGGACGCAGTTCTTGCGGGCTCGCTACGCGAGCCCGCAAGCGTGAGCAACGACTCGTACGCTCACAACTATATATGTGATATATATCACATATTATAATTGTCAAACTGTGAGACATTGTCACACTTAGGCGATGAGCGAAGCGAGGCGAGCAGTGGAGGCAATGAAAAACGGGGGACTTAGCCAGAAATGAGCATTGAGGGTGCCGATCCCACATTGAAACACGCAAGACTTCAAAACACTTAGGAAACGAGGCATCAGCTTAGGCTGCAAGCAGTTAACAGGATTACGAGACGCAGGACTGAAAAATACAAAGTTAACGGCCAAACCGCGCAAATAAAAAAACACGAAAATACAAAAAAAAAACCCCATCACACACAGCATGGGGGGACAGCCAGGACGTCTGGGAGTGAGGTGGAATGCGTATTTAAGTCGATTTAGCCGAGTTTCGGCACTCGAAAATCAGTTAAGCGAGAAAAAAAATGGCGCCACAAAAATGAAAAACGAGGCTACACGACCCTGGATTGTGCAAAACACCGCCAGCCGCGTACCACTTTCACCCAGGAACGTACAAGGTACAAAATACACTATTACAAAGGACGGGAAATGCTCGCGACCAGCGTAGCTCATAGACAAACAACGCTATGTTACAACACTAACTTGCCACTAACCACATTACGCATCTACAGTAGCGCTTTACACAAATAAACCAACGGTTTGCCCTCGCGCACGCAGCCTACTTCTAATGCACAGTTGGGACATTCATGACACTATCTCCTGAGGTCAGCAACGGGACAACTGGACATTATATGCTGCGGGACAATAAAAGCAGATTGTTAGCTCTTCAGGCTATATATATAGTCATTTTACTACAGTATTACATGCTACGTGTTACCTTTTGCGTTGTTTGGATCCACAGAGTGTAATGTGTTAATGTGCTTTTACCACTGCGACCTGGGTTCGGTTTGAGTCAGGGAACCAAGAGGTCACACCACCCTGAAGTCAAGAAGGGTTGGGCCTGGTCAGTACTTGGATGGGAGACCACCTAGGAATACCAGGAGCTTTATGCTGTGGCCACTGAAGAAGGAACTGACAACCCACTCCAGCATCTCTGCCATGAAAACCAAGTGGATCAGCATGACCATGGGCATAAAGATGTCCTGGTGTGTCATGTTCCATGAGGTCAAGGAGAGTCGGAAATGACTGAAGGGAAAAAAACGTAACCGAGGAGACAGATGATCTGAGAAGTGGAAAAAGTAATCTTGCTGCCAAGGCTTAGAGTTGCCCAGCTCCTTCACTTGTCTTAGAATTCTAGGTGTCTGTGACACAAATGGAACATATATGTCTCCTCTATGTCTGTAAACATGGAGCGGTAACTGGAATATTGTTTTTGGCACCACAGAAACAAATAAGCAGGCAATGATACTAATTAGCAGCAAATTAATATTGAGGTGCTGCTCATTTGCATAATAATGCTGCAACATGAGTATCTGAGGTCTCATTTGCATGAGAAAATGGCTAGCACAATGTATACTTTTATAATAAACAATGGAATAATCGTGGTAACCAAATCCATTCAAATAGCCGCTATGTGCAAAATCTCTGTAGAAATCCAAAATATTTCTTTAAAAAGCCGACTCCCATCCACAGAAGCCCCCCCCCCCCTCGCTGGTAACACGATCCTCTGTGGTTTGGGGTCCGGTATCGGCACCTCTTGGTGTCCTGGAGGAACAAACCGGCACCGTATGATTAACGACATGTCTGATCACACACCCTCACATGGCCAGGAATTAATGAGAGTGGGGTCACATTTATAGTTGTCGTAATTACGAGTTTGTGTGTAACGCTCAAAATTAACGCTGCAAGTTGCGAGCCTTACACGCAAACTCACAATACTCACCATGCAGTGCGCGGCAAGAGCTGCACATGCACAATGCACGGTGAAAGGGGAGAGAGACGGGGGAAGAAGACATGGGGGGAGACACAGGGGAGGGAGAGGAGGGAAAGGAGACACAGGGGAGGGAGAGGAGGGGAAGGAGACACAGGGGAGGGAGGGAGAGGAGGGGAAGGAGACAGGAGGGAAAGGAGACACAGGGGAGGGAGGGTGAGGAGGGAAAGGAGACACAGGAGAGGGAGATGGGGGAGGGAGACACGGGGAGGAGGAGACACAGGGGAGGGAGAGGAGGGAAACGAGACATAGGGGAGGGAGAGGAGGGGAAGGAGACACAGGGGAGGGAGGGAGGGAGAGGAGGGGAAGGAGACACAGGGGAGGGAGAGGAGGGTAAGGAGACACAGGGGAGGGAGGGAGAGGAGGGGAAGGAGACACGGGGGAGGGAGAGGAGGGGAAGGAGACACAGGGGAGGGAGGGAGAGGAGTGAAATGAGACACAGGAGAGGGAGGGAGAGGAGGGGAAGGAGACACAGGGGAGGGAGAGGAGGGTAAGGAGACACAGGGGAGGGGGGAAGAGGAGGGGAAGGGGACAAAGGGGAGGGAGAGGAGGGAAAGGAGACACAGGGGAGGGAGAGGAGGGAAAGGAGACACAGGGGAGGGAGGAAGAGGAGGGAAAGGAGACACAGGGGATGGAGAGGAGGGAAAGGAGACAAAGGGGAGGGAGAGGGGGGAAGGAGACATGGGGGAGGAGACACAGGGGAGGGAGAGAAGGGAAAGGAGACACAGGGGAGTGAGATGGGGGAAGGAGACAAAGGGGAGGGAGAGGGGGGGAGGAGTTATGGGGGGAGACACAGGGGAGGGAGAGGAGGGAAAGGAGACACAGGGGAGGGAGAGGAGGGAAAGGAGACACAGGGGAGGGAGGGAGAGGAGGGGAAGGAGACACAGGGGAGGGAGGGAGAGGAGGGAAAGGAGACACAGGGGAGGGAGGGAGAGGAGGGGAAGGAGACACAGGGGAGGGAGAGGAGGGTAAGGAGACACAGGGGAGGAAGGGAGAGGAGGGAAAGGAGACACGGGGGAGGGAGAGGAGGGGAAGGAGACACAGGGGAGGGAGGGAGAGGAGGGAAAGGAGACACAGGGGAGGGAGGGAGAGGAGGGGAAGGAGACACAGGGGAGGGAGAGGAGGGTAAGGAGACACAGGGGAGGGGGGAAGAGGAGGGGAAGGGGACAAAGGGGAGGGAGAGGAGGGAAAGGAGACACAGGGGAGGGAGAGGAGGGAAAGGAGACACAGGGGAGGGAGGAAGTTGAGGGAAAGGAGACACAGGGGAGGGAGAGGATGGAAAGGATACAAAGGGGAGGGAGAGGGGGGAAGGAGACATGGGGGAGGAGACACAGGGGAGGGAGAGAAGGGAAAGGAGACACAGGGGAGGGAGATGGGGGAAGGAGACAAAGGGGAGCGGGAGGGGGGAAGGAGACATGGGGGGGAGACACAGGGGAGGGAGAGGAGGGAAAGGAGACACAGGGGAGGGAGAGGAGGGAAAGGAGACACAGGGGAGGGAGAGGAGGGGAAGGAGACACAGAGGAGTGAGGGGGGAGACATGGGGGAGAGGGGGGGAAGAGACAAAGGAGAGGGGGGAAGAGACACAGGGTAGGGAGAGGGGGAGGAGAGATGGAGGGGGGCAGAAGAATAAAATGTTATCCCGTCATTTGTGACGGGCAAGTGACCAGTCTATAATATATTTTGTGTATATAATTTGGCTGCACTAATTGGGCCGGGGGCTCTGTTTGTTTCTGTCTTTTTTTCTATGTATTTGAAATCAATTACAGGATGTGGCTGATAAGATGGTATTACTGTGCCAGGACCCAGGGCTGCCATTATCAGAAAGATCTATTCATAATTATCTGAACCTCATTAGTGGTCCTAATTAGTTTGGGGTGGTAATAAAAAAATAGAATAATATATGAAAATGTATAATGTTGAGCGTATATGATTTTTTTAAATATTTAAAAACATTTAATTAAATTTAAAAAAAAAAAAGCTGGAAGCCTCTGCCATAACATCTCTGCGTCCCATTCTCCGCATTATTCCAGATTTTCAGTTACTTTACCTTAATTTCCTTTGGCCGTGATTCCCAAAACCATCAGCCCGCCTATTACCCCGTGGTAACTGGCAGTCATCGCATTCCTGGTCCGGCCATTAGTTGTGGTCATGCTTTGGCCGGTCCCTTGGTTTGGACACATGAGCTCCAACTGGAATTTTATTGGCGCTGTATCTATAAATAAGAATTGTGGCCCAAAACTTGTAATTAAACATATAAAATAAATCTAGTTACAAAATACAGCAGCGGGACCCAAACAAGAGCCATAAAATTATCGTAGGACAAACTTTAGGCCCCACTGAACCACCTTTATCCACCCAACATACTTTATCCACCCAATAACACCCAGGGACATTATCCACCCAGTAACACCCAGGGACATTATACACCCAGTATCACCCAGGGACATTATCCACCCAGTAACACCCAGGCACAATATCCACCCAGTAACACCCAGGGACATTATACACCCAGTAACACCCAGGGACATTATCCACCCAGTAACACCCAGGGACATTATACACCCAGTATCACCCAGGGACATTATACACCCAGTAACACCCAGGGACATTATACACCCAGTAACACCCAGGGACATTATCCATCCAGTAACACCCGGGGACATTATACACCCAGTAACACCCAGGGACATTATACACCCAGTAACACCCAGGGACATTATACACCCAGTAACACCCAGGGACATTATCCACCCAGTAACACCCAGGGACATTATACACCCAGTATCACCCAGGGACATTATCCACCCAGTAACACCCAGGCACAATATCCACCCAGTAACACCCAGGGACATTATACACCCAGTATCACCCAGGGACATTATCCACCCAGTAACACCCAGGGACATTATACACCCAGTATCACCCAGGGACATTATCCACCCAGTAACACCCAGGCACAATATCCACCCAGTAACACCCAGGGACATTATCCACCCAGTAACACCTGGCGACATTATACACCCAGTAACAAATGGGGACATTATCCACCCAGTAACAAATGGGGACATTATCCACCCAGTATCACCCAGGGACATTATCCACCCAGTATCACCCAGGCACAATATCCACCCAGTAACACCTGGGGACATTATACACCCAGTAACACCTGGGGACATTATACACCCAGTAACAAATGGGGACATTATCCACCCAGTATCACCCAGGGACATTATCCACCCAGTATCACCCAGGCACAATATCCACCCAGTAACACCTGGGGACATTATACACCCAGTAACACCCAGGGACATTATCCACCCAGTAACACCCAGGGACATTATACACCCAGTAACACCTGGGGACACTATACACCCAGTAACACCTTGGGACATTATCCACCCAGTAACACCCATGGACATTATACACCCAGTAACACCCAGGGACATTATACACCCAGTAACACCCGGGGACATTATCCACCCAGTAACACCCATGGACATTATACACCCAGTAACACCCGGGGACATTATACATCCAGTAACACCCAGGGACATTATCCACCCAGTAACACAGAGGGACATTATCCACCCAGTAACACCTTGGGACATTATACACCCAGTAACACCCATGGGCATTATACACCCAGTAACATCCGGGGACATTATACACCCAGTAACACAGAGGGACATTATCCACCCAGTAACACCCAGGGACATTATCCACCCAGTAACACAGAGGGACATTATCCACCCAGTAACACCTTGGGACATTATATACCCAGTAACACCCATGGGCATTATATATCTAGTAACACCCGGGGACATTATACACCCAGTAACATCCGGGGACATTATCCACCCAGTAACACCCATGGACATTATCCACCCAGTAACACCCAGGGACATTATACACCCAGTAACATCCGGGGACATTATCCACCCAGTAACACCCATGGACATTATCCACCCAGTAACACCCAGGGACATTATCCACCCAGTAACACCCATGGACATTATCCACCCAGTAACACCCAGGGACATTATACACCCAGTAACATCCGGGGACATTATCCACCCAGTAACACCCATGGACATTATCCACCCAGTAACACCCAGGGACATTATCCACCCAGTAACACCTGGGGACATTATACACCCAGTAACACCCATGGACATTATACACCCAGTAACACCCATGGACATTATCCACCCAGTAACAACTGGGGAAATTATCCACCCAGTAACACCCGGGGACATTATACACCCAGTAACATCCGGGGACATTATCCACCCAGCAACACCCAGGAACATTATCCACCCAGTAACACCCATGGACATTATCCACCCAGTAACACCCAGGGACACAATCCACCCAGTATCACCCAGGCACAATATCCACCCAGTAACACCTGGGGACATTATACACCCAGTAACACCCAGGGACATTATCCACCCAGTAACACCCATGGACATTATCCACCCAGTAACACCCAGGGACACTATCCACCCAGTATCACCCAGGCACAATATCCACCCAGTAACACCCAGGGACATTATACACCCAGTAACACCCAGGGACATTATACATCCAGTAACACCCAGGGACATTATCCACCCAGTAACACCCATGGACATTATACACCCAGTAACACCCATGGACATTATACACCCAGTAACACCCAGGAACATTATCCACCCAGTAACACCCATGGACATTATCCACCCAGTAACACCTGGGGACATTATCCACCCAGTAACACCCAGGGACATTATACACCCAGTAACACCCAGGGACATTATCCACCCAGTAACACCCAGGGACATTATACACCCAGTAACACCTGGGGACATTATCCACCCAGTAACACCCAGGGACATTATACACCCAGTAACACACAGGGACCTTATCCACCCAGTAACACCCGGGGACATTATACACCCAGTAACACCCAGGGTCCTTATCCACCCAGTAACACCCGGGGACATTGTACACCCAGTAACACCTGGGGACATTATCCACCCAGTAACACCCATGGACATTATACACCCAGTAACACCTGGGGACATTATACACCCAGTAACACCCAGGTACATTATACACCCAGTAACATCCGGGGACATTATCCACCCAGTAACACCCAGGGACATTATACACCCAGTAACACCCGGGGACATTGTACACCCAGTAACACCTGGGGACATTATACACCCAGTAACACCCAGGTACATTATACACCCAGTAACATCCGGGGACATTATCCACCCAATAACACAGAGGGACATTATCCACCCAGTAACACCTTGGGACATTATACACCCAGTACCACCCATGGGCATTATCCACCCAGTAACACC